>BQNB010047399.1:0-43140 GCA_026074375.1 Tanacetum coccineum | reverse complement strand
AAGATATATTTACAGGTCTCATGCACGCATATAATTTAACACATGAGTCAAGAAGTTTAGTTCAATTGTCATTACCGGTTCCATTTTTTATTTGAGTATATCAATGTTTAATGTGATGTGATTTGTTTTACATGAAATTTGTTTTGTTCTAAAGGCCTTGAAAGGCCTTGAAGTCTACTTTCCAGAACATCAAGCCTCATATTCCAAATGTTTACCAATTTTTAGAAAAGGACAATTTACTATCGCTAACTCAAAACAGAAAACTTCCTTTTGCAGAATTTAGCCATGATCACCGAACCATATCTCTCATTATATAAAAGATATAAAGGTGAGGTTTTCACCCCTGAAAAACCACATGAATCTAGTTTTCAAAACATTAAGCCAATCATTCAAATCCTTTACCAATCAACGAGAATTCAACTTTTACTAACCGAAGGTCAAACCAGATTATTAACTGAATTTCTTAGTTTTGCCGTTTTAGACATAAATCCTAAACTAAAATAGCAATAAGTGTGAGGCCAAATGATGGAGCTTCTATAAGATGTTTAGCATTTACCCAAGCTTTAAAATCTAAACTTTTTGTTCAAAAACCCTGACATTAACATGTTTTTTATCAAAGGTCCAGAATTGACCCATGTTCGTTTTTTGACCATAACTCCCTCATACGGAGGAATTGGTTGAGCATCCAACTGTCTCATGATGCCAAGACCTATATCTATTCCCCCATAAAATTATATCATAGGCTCCAGGACAAATTTTTTGAAAACAAGCTCCGTTTACCTGCTGTCCCAAGACAGTCTACTAAAGCCTATTCTAAATCTATCCATAACACCTCTAAATCCTCAATTAATTCATCACAGGGCCACTAATCGTCAAAGTACACTAGCTAACAAACATTTTCCTCACTTACACCAATTAATCAAGATCATCCATAATCAATGCTTGCATGATCATAAAAATCAAGCATCAAGCACATGCATTAACTAGAAAATCAAAACAATAAAGAGGTTTTTGAGGAAGCACTTTTAACTTACAATGAGATGTTTTAAAAGATCAAACACAACCCTAGAGGGTGTTGTGTTGTTGTGTTGGGCTGCCGAAATCACCAAAGCCAAACAAAAGCAAACCTTAACTTCTTCCTATCCCAATCTTGCTCAATATTACTTATTATCAAACCCTAACCATCTTGTAACCTCCAAAAATTAAAACCCTAAAATCTTCAAGATCTTCAAAAATCACTACTTCTCAAACACATGCATGATTGAGTTTTATAGATGAGGGATAATTAGGGTTTATTATTGTAGTGATTTAAGGTTGATTGGAGGAGATTTGGTGGAGTTTTGAGAATGAAAATGGTGGATTTGGGTTTGTTTGTGTCGAACCAAAGAGAAGAGCAGAAAGAGGTTATAATTTTTTTTTGTTTTTGAAACTGTGTGTGTCGTTTGGAGATATAAGGGGGAGTAGGAGATTTAAAGTTGGGCCTCTTTCTTGGATTGGTAGCTTAGTGGATCAAATAAAAAAATTGTATCTATAAGGGGTGTGTGCTTGGGCTGCCGACGCACAACAAGGGGGGAAGAAGGTAGGCTTTTACCCATTTTGCCTAACTAGCAATACCTATAATTCTCGGGCCTAATAACCTTTTCTAGTCTGACACTTTTTACTAAATCGTGATTTTCGTCTAGGTGCAATATAAAACACGAGGAAAACGTAAAATACAAAAATAAAAATAATTTGGCACTCAAGGCCCGTATACGGAGTCATTGGTTTCTCGATTGATAAAAACGGATAATTTAAATTGTAAGATTCGTGAGGGTTTTAAAATTAACAATTTTAATAAAAATCGATTAAAAAAGTGAAATGAATGATTAAAATTTAAGATTTATTTATAAATTTAAATTAAGTAGTGACCTTAAATACGGGGTTTTATATCCTTAGTGGCCAAAAAAAATACCCAAGAAAATCTACTAAAGTCATCAGTGACAACTAGGCAATAAGACTTTTTCATTAAACTCTTAACATTGGTAGGACCAAATAGGTCCATATGAAGCATATGTAAGGGTTTGCTGATGGAGTTCACAAGTTTGGCCTTATAGGAGGCTTTGTGTTACTTTCCTTTTTGACAAGCAACACAAGAATGGTCATTTTCAAAAATCTTTGAAGGCAAACCTCTAACAAGGTTTCCCCTTACAAGTTTGTTCATGTTTTTAAAGTTTATGTGCCCAAGTCTCTTGTGCCATAAATTGGATTCATCAATTGTGGCCTTAGCAAAGAGGCAAGTTAAACCTTTAGTGGGAACAACACTCTTTAGGTCAACACTATAAATTTTATCCTTTCTTGGAACTCTCAGCAAGACTTGACTTTCATCAAGTAGCTTAAAGTCAGAAGATAAGACAAGAGATTCAGTGTTAGTAAAAAGAACATTATTCTTATTGTCACATATTTATGACACACTAAACAAGTTATACTTAAGCTCCTTACAAAAGTACACATTATCAAAATCCAATGTTCCTATTTTGATTGTACATTTTCTAGAAATTCTACCTTTACCATCTCCAAAGGAAATAAAACCACCATCATAATTTTCATATTTAGTAAGATAGCATTTATTTCTAGTCATGTGCCTTGAGCAACCACTGTCAATAACTCCTTTTTTCCTTGTACTCCTTCCGTTGTGGGTTGCCCTGCACATAAAATAATAGAATTAGACTCTTTTGGGGATCCAAGCCATTATAGACTTGGATCTGCCTCATGCATCAATGTAAGAATATTTCTTGAAAATATTTGATGCACTACTGTTTTTGACTTTCCAAACCTATCATGCTTAGGCCTTAACAACATTAACCCCTTTTCTATTGTTTTCACTTACTACTGCTCTATCCCTAGCAGTAGTATCCTTTACCCTAACAGTATTAACCTTTTTATTGAAAATACTGTTTTTATATTCTAAATACTTGTTAAATGACCTTGTGTCTTGTAAATATCCCTTTTTGTAAGCATTTGATATTGGTCTAAGATGATTCACAGTTAGTTTTGAGACAGCAGTATTAACTGGTCTGACAGCAGTATTAACACTTGCACCAACAGTATTAATTTTGCCAGACTTGGTTAATACTGCTTGTGGAACAAATCTTCTATTAGGATGAGTCATTTTATTAGCAAAGTTCTTGTGATTCACCCTACTTGATTTGTTCTACACTGGTCTTATAACCTTTTTATCACACGCATAATGGAGATGCTCAAAACTACCACAAGCAAAACAAGCTTTATTAATCATTTTAAAGTCACTTCCTAGTCTTTGGGACATAAGATTATTCCAGTTTCTTTGGTTCCCTCTAGGATAGTGTTTGTTTTGTTTAGAAGTTTCTACCTTCTCTACTGTTTCCCTAGCAAATTTTATCTTTTCAGTGCTGGGTCTAACAGTTTTATCCTTAGGTATAATTTCTACCTCACTTTCATCATCAGAAATCCAATCCTCAATGGCTGGAGGTCTAAAGCTGTTCTTCCTAATAGTTTTAGGTTCTATTACATCACCGTTACTTTTTACACCAACAGACTCATGATTTGACTCAACTGTCTTAACATTACTAGGTGTAACAAAAGTAGTAACATCCAAATTCCTACTTTCAACTATTTCATCCATAAACATTAGATCAGGTTTGTGAGGTATGAAATTCCCTGTAAAAGGTGGGGGAACTGCATGATATCCCTTATCATATTTGAACTTATTATTCTCCTGATTTTCTAACATCTCAGATGAATTCACTAAGCTTTCTACTGCAGGAGAAGCTGTAGTAGAAGAAGCTGTATTATATCCTAGTCTAGTTTTAAACTTGTCAATGACTTGACTTTCCAGCAAATTATTAAAAGATTTAGATGAATTTTGAAACTTCTCTAACGTTAGTTTTAACTCATCTCTCTCTTTTTCTTCTTTTTCCAATTTGTTTTTGTTTTCAACTAAAACAGTGTCTCTTAGTTTGACTTCAAGTTTTAAAACATTAATGTTTTCTTCAAACACAACCTCATTTTTCTTATAGTGAGCTAGTCTAGCTTCTACTGATTCTAAACCTGCTTTATAAGATACTAAATTAAATTGAGACTTTTTGTAATATGAAGACAAACTATCATATAGTTCTTTGAGAGTAGCATAAGCTTTTACACATGATTTAAAACAAGAATCTACCTCATAATCTGAACTGGAAGAACTTCTAGAAGATGTATGTGCCATCAATGCAAAGTTTATAGGATGCTCTTCCTTAGCTTGGTAGCTCCAGTCATACCTTCCAATTCCATCTAGAGCAACCAAGGCATTTTCAGTGGGAGTTTCCACTGTCATAGTTCTTCTGTTTTTCTCTCTTCCTCTGTTTTCCTAATTTTTAGGAGCCCTGCATTCTCTTGCAAAGTGACCATATTTATGACAATTATAGCACTCTACTTTAGACCCATCAAATCCAACTCATTGACCATTCACATCCAGCTTCCTGCCTGTCCTCTTGATGAATCTCCTAGCTCTAATTGTCAGCATGGCTATCTCCCATCGCAAATCCATTTCTTCTAGGTCATCAGGATTAATTTGTTCTAGATCCTCTTATGAAAGTTAAGGAGAATTGGGCTGACTAGCAAGGAAAGCATAGATCACAGCATCACCAAGGTTATCTCCAGATGTAGGATTACTTTGAGTAATAGTAGCACTAACTCCATAAGTAGTGTTATCTGCTTCATTTGTGCTGTTATTGCTGTTAGTGCTGTTGGAGGACACAAAAGCCTCATTTTATGGATTTTGACTTGTACCTGATGATCTTGAGATTTTAGGTTCATATATCTTCAAGTTGTTGTATAAGTCATCCAAACTGATGGTCTCTATTTCCTGTTTATTCCTCCAGATCAAAGCATGAGTCTTCCATTCACATGGAAGACTTCTCAACAGTTTTAAGTTCATGTCCTCGTGTGTGATAACTTCACCTTGAATCTCCAATTAAGTGATAAGTTTTTGCAACCTATCAAAAGTTTGATCCATTATCTCTGAACTTATTCCTGCAAAGTTCTCATATTGTTGCTTGAGTAGAGTTCTCTGAACTTTATTGGATTCCTTGTTTCCTCCATACCTCTTCTTAATGGCTTCCATGAGAAATTTTGTATCTTTATATGAATGTGTTGATCCCAATCCTTGATCGATTCTTTAGCTTGTATAAAGAATATGTTACCTTGAATAAATCCAAAATAACACTGATAGAAACTTTGTGTTGAATATTAAAGAGTATGCGGAATATACTCTTTAATACCTAGAATAATTATGAATAAAACGGTGAATATGAAAGAACACAAATGTAACCAAAAAGCTTCAATATTATTATGATGAATAATACGAGTACTCTGGCTAGTACTAGGGTTTACAACCTTGAAGATATATCTCTACACACACTTTTTCTCCATACCAAAACTATGTGTCTATGATCTCTTTATATAGAGAGATCACAAGACTTACAAGGAAACATAATTAATACTATTAATTACACATTAATTACAAGGAAACTGTATAAGGAAACTAAATCTTCTCTTTAAAGCATATCATCACTCCATCAATAATGTTGATCTCGTTTCCTTCTTTAGCATATCTTGTTTCCCAATCAGCATTAATATCTTCAGTCTTTGACTTCAATCAGCAGGTAATCTCTTCAATCAGCATTAACAATATTCACTAGCATCATTAACTTTGTGCTAGCAGTACTAACTACTTAGAATATTTTCTTTAGTCTTCACCAGCAGTCTTAAGTCCTTCAGCAGTATTAAGTTAGTACTGGTAGTACTAACTTTGCTCTAGTAGTACTAAGTTTACTCTAGCAGTACTAACTGATTAGTACTGGCAGTTTCCAACACTTAGCATATTTCCATGTATCTTGAGCAGTACTAAATTATGCTTGGCAGTACAAAGTATGAAGACTTTAATTCCTAACAATCCTCCCCTACACTTGATGCATCTTCTGAATCTTCAAGTTTCTTGATAAGAAGCTTTATCTTCACTAGTAGGATGTATCTAAACACTTCTTGTATTGTGACTTGTCATTTTCTTGTGTCAACTCAGCTCCTGCTCTCTTTTCATCATCAAATTGATCTTGCAATTTTATAGCTGCTTTATAACCAAGTCTTTCTTGCTCTTGTTACCTTTTTATCTTTAGGGCTATTTATCCTCACTAAATCTTCCAATTCTATCTCTGGGTTGCCTTGCAATTAAGAAAATCAGACCTTCTTAGGAACCCAAGCCATTACAGACCTGAATCTGCCTCTTACATCAATATAGTCATATCTCTTCAAAGTGATTGATGCACTATTCGGTTTGATAGGTCTCCAAACCCAACATGCTGAGGCCTTAGCTGCATTAACCCGATTCGTCCTAACAACATTAAAATGACTTTGTCTAGCAGTATTAAGTGAAATTGGGCCAGACCTAGTTAAGATTTTTCTTGGAACCATGTGCCTTTTTGGATTGGGGTGAGTAATTCTTGAAGAATTTTGATGGTTCACCCTTCTTGCATTCCACACTAGTTTTTCCTCTCTTTGACCATTTAGCTGTCTCTTTTGTTTACATGTATACTGAAGGTGATCAAAACTTCCACAGACATAGCATGATTTGTTATACATTACAAAGTTACTTCCTAGTTGTTGGGACTTCAGATTATTCCAATTTCTTTGGTTTCCCCTAGGACCTTTTGATCTGTACATCTTAGCATACCTAACTGTTTTCCTAACTGGTTTTTCTTGTTGTTTTGGTCTAAAAACATCAACTTTAGGAATAGTAGGAACAACAGTTTTCTTTTCTACCATAACATGAGACTCAACTTCATCCTCATTAACTTTGTTATGGAAATTTCTGTTTTTAAGTGTTGTTTGTTGGTAAAAAGGTCTACTAGATGGTGAATGTGACTTCTGAAAAGCATTTGGTCTAGATTTTGTAACATTCACAAAGGGTTTGGGTGCAACAGTCTTAATAGGTCTGGCAGTACTAACTGTTGCTACTGTTCTTGAAGAACTTTGCCTAGCAGCACTAATTGGTACTAGGCCAGACTTGGTTAAAACTGCTGTTGGAGCAAAATTTCTTCTAGAATTAGAGAAATTTTGATGATTAGTCCTCATAGCATTATTCGAAACTAGTCTAACTTCCCTTTGACCAGTTCCCTGTTTCACATCGTTCAAGACAGGTTTTTGTACCATCTTTTTATCATAAAAATTACAGTCTTTAATTAGATGATTAAAACTCCCACACACAAAATAGGCTTTCTTTGTAAACTAAAACCCAACTCCTAATTTCTGAGTTTTCTTTTCATTCCAGTTTGTTCTGCTATTCCTAAGGTTTTGATTAATTTTCCTAGGTTGTTTAGCTTGCTCAGGTTTAGGCTCAGATTTATGTTGAACATTTTCAGATATCATTTCTTCACACTCATCCTCATCACAATTAGATACCCAATCTTCAATTATTAGGGCACTAGTGTTTCTCTTATTCTCATTTGAGGAATTTTCACTAAAACATTTATTGACATTTACTCCATAGCCTTCAAATTTAGGCTGTTGAAACTCCTTAAGACCATAGCTAGACAAATCAATGGTTGGGGGTGAAAACAGTCCTGTAGGTAGAGGTGGAACAGAATTATATCCCATACCTTTTCTATTGTTATCAAAAATTTGACCCCCTATTAGTTTATCTAAACTTTTAGAGGCATTTTCAAATTTATCAATATTAATCTGATTGCTCTCCTTATCTTTCTTAAGTTTTTCTATCTGAATATTAAGAGCATTGATTTCTGAGTCTCTGAATGAGGCATCTCTTTTTAAAACAGCAATTTGGTCACAAAGCATAACCTCATTCTTTTTGTAGAAAACAAGTTGTTCTTCTACAAAAGCTAGACCTCTTTTATAGGTAGCTAGATCAAAATCAGATTTATTAAACTCTACTCTTAAACTGTCATACTGAGATTTAAGAGTTTCATAGGATTTAAGACAAGTGTCAGAACAAGTTTTATGATTATATACCTCTAAGTCTGAGAAAGTCATAAGTGCCAAGTTGGTAAGGACTTCCTCATTAGCCATAAAACTCCAATCAAAACCTGCTCCATCAAAAGCAACCATTGCTTTGGAAGTAGTGTCTTCCACATTCATTGTTCTTTTTGAGCTTTCTTGATTCCTAGACCTGCTTTCTTGATTCCTAGGACCTCTGCATTCTCTGGCAAAATGTCTCATCTTATGACAATTGAAGCATTCAACCTTTGAAATGTCATAACCAGCAGTATCACTTCTATTGATGATAATCTTCTTACCAGTTCTCTGATAGAACTTTCTTTCTTTCAAACTTAGTAATGCCAATTTCCACTTCAAATCCATTTCTTCAAGATCATCTTCATGGATTTGCTCTAGGTTTTCATGAACAACCTGAGACCCATTTAGTTGATTAGCCAGAAAAGCATATATTGTGACATCACTGAGACTAGCAGTACTATCATTAGTATTAGCAGTACTAACATTAGTACTAGCAGTATTAACCTGAACATTAACAGTATTATCTTCATTGGAACTGCGAGGAGTTGATACAAAGGCCACATTTTGTGAACTTGAATTTGAGCTTGAGGTTACACTTCTTTTGACCTCTTGTTCAACAATCTTAAAATTGTTGTAGAGATCATCAAAACTTATTATGCCCAGATGTGGTTTATTTCTCCATACCACAACATGCATGCTCCATTCAGAAGGAAGGCTTCTTAAGAATTTAAAGTTTAGATCTTTTTGAGAGATGTTTTCACCTAAGATGGTTAGCTGACTAACAATTTCCTGAAGCCTATTTGAAATGGAGTCAAGTGACTCTTGGCTTGAAGCACTGAAGTTCTCATACATCTGCTTCAAAAGTGTCATTTGAGTCTTCTTAGTAGCTTCATTTCCACCAAATCTCGCTTGTATGGCTTCAAATAAAGTTTTGGCATCCTTGTATTGACTGAATGTCAATTGATGTTCATTAGGGAGTGCCATCAGCAACATGTTCCTTGCTTTAACATCATTTTTCTTCTGTGCCTTTTCTTCAGTGGTAACTGGTCCTGGTATAGTTGAAGTAGAGGAACCATCTGCGTTTGTTGTAGTTCTAGTTACTGGCTTGAAAGAATTTCCATACTCTATGAATTCCCATAGAGCATAATCCTGCACCTAAAAGTATTGTTCGATCCTTAGCTTCCACATCTCATAGTCTACCTGTTTCAGAATGGGCAACTTTGCAACAGAATTGTTTTGGGTAGTTTCAAGATCTATTTCTTTGATTGAATAAAGAGTTCTTCTAGTTTGTAACTTCTTGATCAAGGTTTCAGAACACAAGCTCTGATACTACTTGTTGATCCCCTTTTTACAGATCTTAGATTAGCTTGTTAAAGCTTAAGTTGTCTTAGATAAATCTGAAACAACTATGATAGAAACCCTGATTAATATATAAAGATTATGCGGAAACTAATCTTTATACACCAGAAGAAACAATGTAACAGTAACACAAGAACTTTCACAAAACTTTCAATATATTGAATGATTCACAAAACAACTATATGTTTTGCCTAATAACTATGAATTTTCTATCTTGGATTCATATTTCTAACTATGCTGTAAGGGTTCCTTTTATACACCAAGGAAACCCTAATGGGCTTGCAAAACGCGTTAAGTGATCATGCATATCTATTCCTTATATAACTCATGCATATCACTTAAGCAGTACTAACTATATATGACAGTACTAAATATACAACTAGCAGTACTAACTATAACTGGCAGTACTAATAATGTACTGGCAGTAATAACTAACTATCAGCAGTACTAAGTGTAGAAGCTCTAAATCCCAACAGAATGGAACTTTAGTTGATCCTTATTTAGGAGTGCCATCAACAGAGTTCCTCTAGCTTTTATCTCATTCCTCCTGTCCTGCTTTTCTTCTGCAGTAGTTGGTTTATATTCCTGCTCAGTTTCTCCAATAGTTCTCTTCAGCACTTTGTTACCATTTTTAATTACTTCCCAGAGGGAGTAATCAGTCATGAGAAAGTATTGTTCTATCCTCATTAACCAGAGATCATAATCCCCTAGGTTAAGGATAGGGAGTTTTGCAGTCAGAGTTGTAGAAGTAGTTCCTGCCTTTATCTTATCACTGAGAATTAGATCTAGTATGTGTTGTTTTTTCTTCTTATTCAAAGCTTCACAACAAGCTCTGATATCACTTGTTGATCCCAATGAATAGATCTTTAACTCCTTAGCTTGATGTAAGGTTTAGTATCCTTGGATAAATCCAAAGGCACTAAGATTAAAATTTTGAGTGTATGATATAAACTATGCAGAATCTTGTTTATACCACTAAGAAGAATAAAGAAAAAGTATGTTTGAGACACAAAAATACAACCAAAATAATAAGCTCTAATATATTAATATGAACACTCTTTGATAGTGTTAGGGTTTACAACCTTGAAGCTATGAAAAACTATGAAAGACTGATGTCTAGATCTATGTCTTAGGGTTCCTTTTATACACCAAGGAAACCCTAATGGGCTTACAAAACGCGTATAATGATAATGCATATCTATTCCTAATTTAACTCATGCATATCATAATAGCAGTACTAACTATACAAGACTAACAGCACTAAGTTTTAACTAACAGTATTAACTATACTGGTAGTACTAACAATGTACTGGCAGCACTAACTATTATAGCTAGCATTACTAATAACTTAGACTATTTTCTTTAAACTTCAACAGTAGCACAATCTTAAACCAACAGTATTAACTTCCAAACTAACAGTAGTAAACCCTAACAATGTCAAAGAGTGTTCATTGGGATCAAAAAGTGGCATCAGAGCTTGTTGTAAAGCTTTGAATAAGAAGAAACCAACAACACATACTAGATCTAATTCTTAGTGATAAGATGGAGGCAAGAACTACTTCTACAACTCTGACTGCAAAACTCCCTATCCTCAACCCAAGGTATTATGATCTTTGGTTAATGAGGATAGAACAATACTTTCTCATGACTGATTACTCTCGCTGGGAAGTAATTAAAAATGGTAGCAAAGTGCTAAAGAGAACTGTTGGAGAAACTGAGTAGGAATATAAACCTACTACTACATAAGAAAAGCAAGACAGGATGAATGAGATGAAAGCTAGAGGAACTCTATTGATGGCACTCCCAAATAAGGATCAACTAAAGTTCCATTCATATAAAGATGCAAAAATGTCTCATGGAAGCCATTAAGAAGAGGTATGGAGGAAACAAGGAATCCAAGAAAGTTCAAAGAACTCTACTCAAGCAACAATATGAGAATTTTGCAGGATTAAGTTCAAAGACAATGGATCAAACTTTTGATAGATTGAAAAAACTTATTAATCAGTTAGAGATTCAAGGCGAAGTTATTACACAAGAGGACATGAACTTAAAACTGTTTAGAAGTCTTCCATCTGAATGGAAGACTCATGCTTCGATCTGGAGGAACAAACAGGAAATAAAGACCATCAGTTTAGATGACTTATACAACAACTTGAAGACATATGAACCTGAAATCTCATGACCATCAAGTACAAGTCAAAATCTACAAAATGTGGCTTTTGTGTCCTCCAATAGCACTAACAGCAATAACAACACAAATGAAGCAGATAACACTGCTTATGGAGTTAGTGCTGTTCATACTCAAAGTAATCCTACATCTGGAGATAACCTTAGTGATGCTGTGATTTTTACTTTCTTGGCTAGTCAACCCAATTCTCCTCAATTTTCACACGAGGTTCTAGAACAAATTGATCCTGATGACCTAGAAGAAATGGATTTACAATGAGAGATGGCCATGCTAACAATTAGAGCTAGGAGATTCATCAAGAGGACAGGCAAGAAGCTGGATGTAAATGGTCAAAGAGTTGGATTTGATAGGTCTAAATTGGAGTGCTACAATTGTCATAAATATGGTTACTTTGCAAGAGAATGTAGAGCTCCTAGAAATCAGGAAAACATGGGAAGAGAGATTAATAGAAGAATATGACGTAGAAACATCCCCATATGAAATGGCCTTGGGTATGCTCAAGCAAGAAAAGAGGTATATTGGAGCCTACCAAGCTGAGGAAGAGCATCCTACAAACTTTGCATTGATGGCACATACATCTTCAGGAAGTTCTTACCAGTTCAGATTTTGAGTATATCTCTTGTTCAAAATTATGTGTAACAGCTTATGTTTACTCCAAAGACAATATGATTGTTTTGTCTTCGATTACAGAAAGTCTCAATTTAATTTAGTATCTTATAAAGCAGTTTAGAAAATCAGTAGAAGCAAGACTAAGCTCACAAAAAAACATGAGACTGTGTTTGAAGAAAGCATTAATGTTTTAAAACTTAAAGTCAAACTAAGAGACACTGCTTTAGTTGAAAACAAAAAGAAATTAGAAAAAGCAGAAAAAGAGAGAGATGAGTTAAAAAAACATTAGATGAAGTTTCAAAATTCATCCTAAATCTTTAAATAAGTTTGCTGGAAAGTTAAGTCATTGACAGGTTTAAAACTGGATTAGTTACAATCAGCTTCTTCTACTGCATATTCTCCTGCAGAAAAAGCTTTGTGAATTCACAGAGATCTATAAAATCAAAGAATAATAAAGTCAAATGTATAAGGTGATATCATTCAGAATCCCCCCACCTTTTACAGGAATTTCATACCTTTCAAACCTGATCTAACATTTAAAGATGAAGTATTTGAAGTGAAAATTAGCGATGTTACTACGGTTGTTACACCTATAATGATAAGATAGTTGAGTCAATCATAGCTGCTAATTAAAAAGTAAGGTGATGCAGTAGAAATCGAAAAACAATGAATGAACAGCTTTAGACCTCCATTCATTGAGGATTGGAATTCTGATGATGAAAGTGAGGTAGAAATTATACCTAAGGATAAAACTGTTAGTTCTAGCACTGAAAAGATAAAACTTGTTAAGTCTGCTAGGGAAATAGTAGAGAAGGTAGAAACATCTAAACAAAACAAACACTATTCTAGAGGGAACCAAAGAAACTGGAACAATCTAATGCCCCAAAGACTAGGAAGTGACTTTAAAATGATTAATAAAGCTTGTTTTGTTTGTGGTAGTTTTGAGCATCTTCATTATGTGTGTGATAAAAAGGTTATAAGACCAGTGTGGAACAACTCAAGAAGGGTAAATCATAAGAATTTTGCTAATAAAATGACCACCCTCACCCTAATAGAAGATTTGTTCTGGCAAAATTAATACTGCTGGTGCAAGTGTTAATACTGCTGGTGTAAGTGTAAATACTGCTGTCAGATCAGTTAATATTGCTGGCTCAAAACCAACTGTGAATCATCCTAGATCAATATCAAATGGTTATAAAAGGGAATATTCACAAGTTGCAAGGCCATTTAACAAGTTATATCAAATATAAAAACAGTGTAGGCAGGAAGGAGAAAACGAAGAAGAAGGGATGCGAGAAGGAGGAGAGCTCGTACGTAAGAGTAGAGGAGAAGGAGGGGACAATGCAGGTCAGGTGGGGAAGGGTAGAAGGTCACAGGGGGGAGTGGGGAGATATTTTTAATAAAAAGGTTAATACTGTCAGGTTAAAAGATACTACTGCTAGGGATAGAGCAGTAGTAAGTGAAAATAAGAGAAAAGGGTTTAATGCTGTTAAGGCCTCAGCTTGCTGGGTTTGAAAAGCCAAAAACAGTAGTGCGTCAAATACTTTCAAGAAATATTCTTACATTGATGCACGAGGCAGATCCAAGTCTATAATGGCTTGGATCCCCAAAAGAGTCTAATTCTCTTATTTTATGTGCAGGGAAACCCACAGCAGAAAGAGTACAAGGAAAAATGAGTTATTGACAGTGGTTGCTCAAGGCACATGACTGGAAACAGATGTTATCTTACTGAATATGAAGATTATGATGGTGGCTTTGTTTCCTTTGGAGATGGTAAAGGTAGAATTTCTAGAAAAGGTAAAATCAAAACAGGAACATTGGATTTTGATAATGTGTACTTTTGTAAGGAGCTTAAGTATAACTTGTTTAGTATGTCACAAATATGTGACAAAAAGAATAATGTTTTTTTTACTGACACTGAATGTCTTATCTTATCTTCTGACTTTAAGCTACTTGATGAAAGTCAAGTCTTGCTAAGAGTTCCAAGAAAGGATAACATTTACAGTGTTGACCTAAAGAGTGTTGTTCCCACTAAAGGTTTAACGTGTCTCTTTGATAAGGCCACAATTGATGAATCTAACTTATGGCATAGGAGGCTTGGTCACATAAACTTTAAAAACATGAATAAACTTATGAGGGGAAACCTTGTTAGAGGTTTGCCTTCAAAGATTTTTGAAAATGACCATTCTTGTGTTGCTTGTCAGAAAGGAAAGCAACACAAAGCCTCCTGTAAGGCCAAACTTGTGAACTCAATCAACATACCCCTTACATTCTTTCATATGGACCTATTTGGTCCTATAAATGTTAAGAGTTTAATGAAAAGTCTTATTGCCTAGTTGTCACTGATGACTTTAGTAGATTTTCGTGGGTATTCTTTTTGGCCACTAAGAATGAGACTAGTGGGATAGTAAAGACCTTCATTACTGAAATAGAAAATCAACTTGACCATAAAGTAAAAGTTATCAGATGTGACAATAGAATTGAGTTAAAAAATAGTGTAATGAATCAGTTCTGTTAAATGAAGGGGATTAAGAGGGAATTCAGTGTTGCTAGGACTCCTCAACAGAATGGTGTTGCTGAGAGGAGGAATAGAACACTAATAGAGGCTGCAAGAACTATGTCAGTTGACTCTAAGTTGCCAACCACCTTTTGGGCTGAAGCAGTTAATAATGCTTGCTATGTGCTAAATAGAGTCTTAATTATTAAGCCTCATAACAAGACACCCTATGAACTTATTCGTGGGAGACCCCCATTGATATACTTCATGAAACCTTTTGGGTGTCCTGTTACCATCTTAAATACCAGGGATCATCTAGGCAAGTTTGAAGGAAAAGCTGATGAGGGATTTTTTATTGGATACTCTGTAGTTAGCAAGGCTATGAGAGTATTTAACAAGAGGATCAGGATAGTTGAAGAGACCTTAAACATTAGATTTCTTGAAAATACACCTAATGTGATAGGAAATATGACGCAGACTAGCTTTTATGATGTTATTCTTTCAGATATCTATGAACTATGTGCTAGTAGTTGCATGAAATCAAACTAATGGTATTGCAGAAACTAGAGATAATATTGTTACAGGTCATGCTGAGAAGAAGACAGAACCTGAACAAGAATACATCCTAATACCTATCTGCACAACTGATCCATTAATCTCTCAAGATCCTAAGGTCATTTGTTGTGAAGAAGAGGCTGAAGAAAGACTACTGAAATAGATGAAAGTAGAGCTTTAGATAAAGATGGGAAGGATGATCAAGCCACAAGAAGTGAGTTTGAAAGGCTACTTCAACAAGAAAAGCAGACTGTACATCCTAACAGCACTAATAGTATTAATACTGTTAGTACACCTGTTAGTGCTGCTGGACCATCTTTTACTAATGATGATCCATCATCACCAGTTAATGCTGCTGAAGCTTCTAATGCATTTGAGGAACATCTATTTGAAAGATTTTCTCCTTTCAAAAATGCATTTACACTTCCACCTGTTTCAAATGTGACTCCAATGGATGATACTGGAATTTTTGGTAATGCTTATGATGATGAAGATGTGGGTGCAGATGCTGACCTAAACAACTTGGAAACAACCATGAATGTCAGTCCTATTCCCACAACCAGAATTGACAAGGATCATCCTAAAGACCAGATCATTGGAGACTTTAATTCATCTATTCAAACAAGGAGAATGACCAAGATTTCTGATGAACATGCTATGGTATGTTACATTAATAAGCAAAGGAGAACAAATTACAAAGATTATCAAAACTACTTATTTTCATGTTTTCTCTCTCAAATGGAACCCAAGAAAGTGATTCAAGCTCTGGAAGATCCAAGTTGGATAGAAGAAATTCAAGAGGAGCTTCTACAATGTCAACTTCAGAAGGTTTGGACACTGGTCAATCTACCTAACGGCAAGAGGGCCATTAGAAGAAAATGGGTCTTTAGAAACAAAATGGATGAGAGAGGGATTGTAGTGAGAAACAAGGCAAGACTGGTTGCACAAGGTTATACCCAAGAAGACGGAATTGATTATGAGGAGGTTGTCAATTTCTTGGCAAGAGGTTGATTTTATGGCAATGTAAGAAGCAGACTATAGTTGCAAATTCTACTACTGAAGTAGAGTATGTTGCTGCTGCTAAATATGGTACTTTTGAAGAGGAGGTTTATGTTGTTAACTCCTGGTTTTGAAGATCCACTAGTGCCCTGACAATGTGTAATAAGGTTAGAAAAAACTTTTTATGGTCTACAAGCAAGCTCTAAAGCTAGTATGAGGGACCTGTCTACCTACTTAATTGAATATGGATTTAGAACGAGGCACTATAGATAAGACTTTGTTCATCAGAAGGACAAAGGTGATCTCTGTTTGTACGTATTCATCTTTGGTGTCAACTAAAAATTCCCTTGTGTGATTGAGTTGAAGTTTGATGCACAAGAGATTCCAGATGAGTTCTATGGGGGAACTTACTTTCTTCTTAGGGTTACAAGTACAACAGAAGAAGGATGAAATCTTCATTAGCCAAGACAAATATGTGGCTGACATATTGAAGAAGTTTGATTTTGCCACTGTGAAGACAGCAAGCACTCCCATGGAACCTAACAAGGCATTAATCAAGGATGAAGAAGCTGATAGTGTGGATGTTCATTTATACAGATCAATGATTGGATCATTGATGTACTTAATAGCTTCTAGGCCAGACATAATGTTTGCTGTTTATGCTTGTGCAAGGTTCCAAGTTACTCCTAAAATGTCACATCTTCATGCTGTGAAGAGGATCTTTTACTTGAAAGGTCAACCTAAATTGGGCCTTTGGTATCCTAGAGATTCACCATTTGACTTGGAAGCTTTTTCTGATAGTGATTATGCTGGAGCTAGCCTTGACAGGAAATCCACAACAGGAGGTTGTCAATTTCTTGGCAAGAGGTTGATTTCATGGCAATGTAAGAAGCAGACTATAGTAGCTAACTCAACAACTGAAGCAGAGTATGTTATTGCTGCTAACTGCAGTAGACAGGTGTTATGGATCCAAAATCATATGCTTGACTATGGATTCAATTTCATGAACCACCAAATTGACGATTGATAATGAAAAGACCATTTGTATTGTGAAAAAATCCAGTATTTCACTCTAAAAACCAAGCACTTAGAGTTAAGGCACCTTTTCATCAGAGATTATTATGAGAAAAGTTGATTCAAGTGATCAAGATTCACACAGACCACAATGTTGCAGATCTTCTCACAAAGGCTTTTGATGTTAGCAGGTTTAACTTTCTTTTGCTAGCATTGGATTACTTAATCTATGATGTATTGGTTTGAGGGGAGGTTAAGGTGTTTGGATAACAGTTCTTATCTTTTTTCATGGGCTATTGATAAATATGGATCCTCAGAATTCTCACAATGTATATTAGTCTTTTCTAGTGTGCTTGTAATGAATAGAGGCATGTTGTTGTATAATTATTAGACAGAGTTATACTGTTAGATATTCTCTTTGTACTGGTGGACTTAGTTTTTACTGCTGGACTAAAAACTTTGTAACAAAAGTTTATGTTGCTTGGTTTTGTAGTGCTGCTTACCACGGGTCTTATTAATGAGATTGAATGTTTAATTAGTATTGGGTTTCTACTGGTAATCTAATTTTTGGTTTATACTGCTACAAAAGTTAGTACTACTAGGCAAAGTTAGTACTGCTGGGCAAAAGTTAGTACTGCTGAGCCAAATTTAGTACTGCTTGTTACCGTTAATACTGTTTGGGGCATAACAGATTTTCATTAATTAATTAATATCCTGTTGAGTTATTCTGCCAACAACTTGCTTATAGGGATTCCCTCCCCTTCGTTATTCTTCTTTCCATCCCTCCTCCCTCTCACTCCTTGCATTCTATCCTCTTCCCCCCCTCTCTGCTCTCTCCATTCATTTCTCTAACCTATTCCTAATCCTATATTTGGATTTATTCTTGATCTTTCTTTCTTCTATAAGTTTTACTTCAAGATAAAGATTCAACTTTATTCAGTCGGTCCAATCACACCCTTAAACTCTCTTTATAATATCTCAATTAACTTTGTCAAACCCTCATACTCTCATCAACGAACTTAAACCCAGAACCCTTCTCATAAATCAATCACTATATGGCGGATTTGAAGTTTGTCGATCAACATAATATGGTTGCTTGTTTGGAAAAGACAGAGGAGAACGCTGAGTTTCATCAGATAGTGGACTTCCTCTCTACATGTTCGATCAATTATGCTCTCACAGTAAGTCCCACTATCTATGCTTCTTACATTGAACAGTTTTGGAATACTGCCACTTCCAAAACAGTCAATTCAGTGAAGCAAATACATGCTATTGTTGATGGCAAGGTTGTGGTCATATCAGAATCATTAGTGAGAAGTGATCTTCTCTTTAAATGATTTGGATGGTTATTGTTGCCTAACAAATGATGATTATTTTGTGAAAACCTTGCTTTGATGGATATGAACAGCTTTCTAAGAACTACTTTTCAAAAAGGTTCATTCTCACTCATGGAATTTTCTGATACATTACCACATTCTTTATTGTAATAATGTTCATAATCAAACTTGCTTGGAATGAATTTTCAACTAATTTGGCTTCAGCAGTTATATGTTTAGCAAAGGGTCAAAAATTTAATTTTTCTAAATTAATTTTTGATGGTATGTTGAGGAACTTGGATCCAAAGAAATTTTTAATGTATCCAAGGTTTTTACAACTCTTTTTGAATAACCAGCTTAAAGATTTACCAGAACCTTTTAATGATACTTATGAGACACCTAAACACAGTAAAAAGGTTTTCTCTAATATGGCAAGGAAAAGTAAAAAAATTTCAGGAAAAGTTACTTCACTTTTTGACTCCATGTTGGGGCAAAACCATGCACCTAAGGGTGAAGGTTCAGCAATACCCCCTGAACCCCAACCCACACCCTCTGTCTCACAACTAAATATTTCAAAACCTCAAATAGCACCACTTATAACTGAAACACCTCCAATAGTTTCCCATGAACCTCAAACTGAAGCTCACATTGAGCAAATACTCCCATCTCCATCTACATATCATAGAAAACACAGAAAGACTCAAAAACATAGGAGAGCCAAAAAGGTCACTGAGTTACCTCAAACTAGTGTGCCTCTAGACCTTAGAGCAGATGAGGCTATCCATAAGGAGGGGGTGACAGTGTGGAAAGGGCTATCACTACTGATGCTAGCTTAGTTGCAGCACAGGACAGTGATAACATAATTAAGACCTAGACCACGACAATGCCTAATGTTGACATTCCTCAGGGAATGGATACAGGTGGCAGTCCTAGGCGCCAAGAAACCAGGGGGTGCTCTTGCTCAGACTAGGTATGAGAGGGTGCTTGAAAAGCCTAATTAACCACCTCTCCCAGAAGGTCACACATCTGGAAGTACGAAGGGCAGCAAGGAACATACTTTTGAATTGATGGACACCGTACCACCTACACCCCATGATTCACCTCTCACAGGAGGTTACATACCTGGAAGTGATGAGGGTAGGCTGAAACTGAAAGAATTAATGGCTATATGTACAAAATTGTCAAAACAGGTGCTTGACTTGGAGAAAGAGAAGGATGCACAAGCTGTGGAGATCCTCAAACTAAAGCAAAGAGTCAAGAAATTAGAAAGAAAGAGGAAGTCAAGCATCTCACACCTAAGAAGGAGGATATACAGGCAGGTTGAGTCTTTTGATGATGATTTGGATGAGGAGGATGCATCCAAACAGGGGAGGGAAAGTGACAAGACAAAGTCAATGTTCCAAGATAGTGACTTTGATGTACTTGATGATGACATGGAAGATGTTGAAAGAGAGACAGTTTATACTGCTACCACTGGAGTTAGTGTTGTTAGTGCACCAGTTACTACTGCTGGTGTAGCTATTAGTACTGCTGAACCTAGAACACCTCCAACAATTGCTGCAACTGCATTTATAGACGAAGATCTTACCATTGCTCAGACTTTAGTAAAGATAAAGGAAGAGAAAGCTAAGGAGAAATGAGTTGCTATTAAAGATGTAGAAGATTCTCCTAGACCTATCAGATCAATAACTGCACTGCAACCTCTTCCAACTATTGATCCAAAAGATAAAGGTAAGGGTATACTGGTTAAAGAAGAACTTGAGAAACCAGAGAAAGTAAATAGAAGGGATCAAGGGTTTGCTTAAATTGAAAGTGATGCAGAGTTAGCTCAAAGATTACATGAGGAAGAGTTAGCAGAGTTGGACATAGCACAAAAAGAAAGGCAAAGGCAAGAAGAAGTTACTAGTGCTGCTTTAGCTGAAGAGTTTGACGAAATTCAAGCCAGAATAGATGCTGATCATGAACTGGCTATAAGACTGACACATGAAGAGCAAGAAAAGTAGACAATTGAAGAAAGAGCCAGATTGTTAGCAGAATTCTTTGAAAGAAGAAAGAAACAATTGGCAGCAAAAAGAGCAGAGGCAATAAGGAACAAACCACCTACAAGAACTCAAGTCAGGAACAAGATGATTACTTACCTCAAACATATGGGTAAGTACACTCATCAACAACTAAAGCACAAGAACTTTGAAGAAGTTCAGAAGTTATATAAAAGAGAGAATAAGTGAATTAATGACTTTAAGCCTATAGATGATGACAGTCAACAACAAGCAGAAAGCACTAAAAAGAGACCAAGAGCAGATTCTGAAGAAGAAAGTTCCAAGAAACAGAAACTAGAAGAGGATAATGATGCTAAAAAAGAAGAGCTTAGAGATAGTATGGATGTAGTTCCAAGGGATGATGTTGCTATTGATGTTGAATCTCTGACCACTAAATATCCAATTGTTGATTGGAAGACATATATTTTAAATGAAAATATGATGTATTATCAAATCATCAAAGCAGATGGAAATTCTAAGAATTACAAGATATTTAGTAAGATGCTTGATGACTTTGATAGACAAGATGTGATGGATCTACACAGACTAGTACATGAAAGATATAAGATAACAAGTCTAGAAGGATATGACTTGTTACTTTGGGGAGATCTGAAGACCTTATTTAAGCCTAATGAAAAAGATGAAATATGGAAGAATCAACAGGACTACAACTTGATAAGCTAGAGATTGTTTGACTCATGTGGAGTTCATGTACTGTTAATGAATACTGGAGTTGCTATTCACATGATGATTGAGAAGAAATATCCTCTAACTTAAGAAATGCTTTCAAGGATGCTAAATAGAAGACTAGATGTTGATTATGAAAGTGAGATGGCATTTGAGCTTCTCAGATTTACAAGATCATAACTTCAGAAGTAGAAGAGTGTTTGGATACATCCTCCTGATGATCAAGATGCTGATACTGAAGAAACTTGATGATTAACAAGGTGAATATCAAGTTTAGGAGAGGATTGTTGGGAATTGAAGGCTTCTGAAGTTACTACTGTTAGTTTTAGAAGTTAATACTGCTGGTTCAAGATTGTGTTGATGTTGAAGTTTAAAGAAAATAGTCTAAGTTATTAGTACTGCTAGCTATAATAGTTAGTGCTGCCAGTACATTGTTAGTACTGCCAGTATAGTTAGTACTATTAGTTAATACTTAGTGCTGTTAGTCTTGTATAGTTAGTACTGCTATTATGATATGTGTGAGTTAAATTAGGAATAAATATGCATTATCATTATATGCGTTTTGTAAGCCTATTAGGGTTTCCTTGGTGTATAAAAGGAACCCTAAGGCATAGATCAACAAATATATCAGTCTTTCATAGTTTTTAATAGCTTCAAGGTTGTAAACACTAACACTATCAAAGAGTGTTCGTATTAATATATTGGAGCTTATTGTTTTGGTTATATTTCTGTGTGTTAAACATCCATTACTGTTATTCTTCTTAGTGGTATAAACTAGATTCTGCATATTTTATATCTTACACTCAAAGTTTCAATCTAAGTGCCTTTGGATTTATCCAAGGATACTAAACCTTACATCAAGCTTATGAGTTCAAGATCTGTTCATTGGGATCAACATCGTTCTCTAGGGGAATAGGTTGGGAAGGCTTGATTATGGTCCAACATAATTCTAGGGGTTGAGAGAAGATTATTTTTGTGTTTTTATATTTATAAAAAATCAAGTAAATCTATAATTTGAGAGGTTGGTTTGTTTAACTATTAACTAAACTAATATCTAATTTATTGGTGATAACTTTATGATAATTAAATGTATTTACTTAATCATGCATTACTTATCATATTGCTTCTCCTAATCCTGTTGCTTTGTCACACTTGTGCTGATTTGTGTAAGTATTTCCTAGGTCATGAACTGATTACACGAACCCGCCATCTATTTAATATTACGTTAAGTCAACATACAAGTAAGGTAGTATGGAGACTATTACAAGGCCCCTAAGAGTATATTAAATGCGTGTGAAATATCTTAAGAGAGATCAACCATATAAAGGGGTAAGGTAGTATGAAGACTGTTACCCCGATGGTATCCTTTCTACGCTACCTCGCGTTTCCCTAGAGTGTCTACATCATAAAAGCAAAATGCTAGTTTTCTAAAGCCTAACGCGCACATTCCATCAACAAGAAGCAACAGTAATAGGATCTACAATCCGACTTTCATGCAATCATAAGCAAATACAAAGGAGGGTTTAGCCTAGCATGTAAGGATATTATAAAGCAAGATACATAGATTATCACACACACTCATAGAAATCTTAAATGATTTATGAATTAAAACTCTTACTTTGATTAAAAACATGGGATAGAAGGTAGTTACTTTAGGTTTAAGGCCTAAAATGACTTTAAAGCTGCCCTACAATGACTTAGGTTCGTCTCCCAAGAGTTATACAAAGTTACACACTTAAAACCCTAAAATCGGTTTTGTATATATAGAGATATCGCTGCGACGACGTCGTGTTGAAGTCCTGACGCCGTTGCTACGTGGATGATTCTAGATCCACTTTAAGTCGGCCATGTCCTGACGCTGTCGCTAGATCTCTGACGCTGTCACTGGATAGATCACGGCGGCGTCGCTTTATGCCTGCGACGCCGTCTCCATGCTCTGTGAACAATACTTCTTCATGGATTTGGTGTAGGTCCGTAATCTTGTCCGTTTCTTCTCCAAATGAGCCCAAGTCATGTGTATTTCCTCTAAATGTCATCCAAGTGCTAAAAACCTAAAAACAAATGATTAAGCACATAATTAAGGCATATTTGCATGATTTAGGGGTTAAATGACCCCAAAATAGTGTATAAAATAACACCTCATCAAACACCCCTACACTTGGGATTTGCTTGTCCTCAAGAAAATGAGCTTTTCTACCTAGACTATAGCAAAATTAAGGTCATTTAACCTACTCTTTAAAAGCATTTTACAACACAACCTTCCAGACCTCGTAATTCAAAGCACGGAAAGTATATACTAGCACTTCACATAAGTGTTTGGGATTCTCTCTTTCACTCGGGTGTATAATAAATTATAACAACTACAGGGAAACAGAAAATCCACACTCATTACCTTTCATAGCATATAAATTACCATAAGCTTGGTAAAGGATCAAACCTCCACCGCTTTCATTACTATCCAAGAGGTCTTTTAAAGGGTTGTAGGATGTAGGTGTAAGATAACATTAATGGAAATGGAAACAGATGGCATACATTTGGGTGGTGACTTTGGGTGAACTTGGAGTGGAAGGGTTAGCTAATTATTTATAAGAATACACGTTGGTTCTGAAAGAGTTACAACTTTACCTGCAAGGTATAATGATTTTGTCATGGTTTCTAAAGTTAAATATGGTTTAGAAAAATTTGTTAACTACTCTAAACTTAGACCTGAAAGTTTTTGTTTTGCAACTGAGTTAAACAAAAGTTATGAACCTAAAACTTTTTGGGAGGCTAGTAGTAGCCAGCACTGGGTAGATGCAATGAATAAGGAAATGGATGCCTTATATGAGAATAATACTTGGGAAATTGATGAGTTACTAGTTGGTAGAAAAGCAATTGGTAACAAATGGGTTTATAAGATTAAATATAAGTCAAGTGGTGAGATTGATAGGTACAAAGCTAGACTTATTGCTAAGGGTTTTAACCAGAAGGAGGGTATAGATTTTGATGAAACTTTCTCTCATGTGGTTAAAATTGTTACTGTTAGATGCTTAATCAATCTTGCTGTGCAGTGTGATTGGCCTTTGTTTCAGTTTGACATAAATAATGCTTTTCTGTATGGAGATTTGTCTAAAACTGTTTTTATGAGTCTTCCTGATAGATATTTTGATAAGAATGATAGGAGAGTTTGTAATGTAATAAGTCCTTGTATGGATTGAAACAAGATCCTAGGTAGTGGAATGGTAAGCTTACTCATGCCTTAATTGAGGATGGGTTTGTTCAGAGTAAGAGTGATTGTTCTTTGTTTACCAAGACTGATTCTGGTATGTTTCTTGCATTACTTGTTTATGTAGATGACATAATCATTACTGGGAACAGTTTGATTTATATTGAGAAGTTCAAAACTTTTCTGAAAAGTAAATTTCAAATTAAGGATTTGGGAAAATTGAAGTATTTTTTAGGAATCGAAGTTATTGAGACTGGAAAAGGATTATGTTTAAGTCAAAGAAAATATTGTCTTGATCTTTTATCTGACTTTGGTTTACTTGCCTGTAAACCATCTGCTGTTCCTCTGGAACAAAATTTGAAAATTTCTAATGAACCAACTTTAGTTGATCCAATAATTGATAAAATTACTGAATATTAAAAATTAATTGGAAAGCTTATTTACTTAACACACACAAGGCCTGATATATCTTATGTTGTACACTGTCTAAGTCACTTTATGCATAAGCCTCTCAAGTCTCACCTTAAGATTGCTCTTAAGGTTTTGAGATACTTGAAGAGTTCACCTAGAAAAGGTGTTCATATAGTCAAGTGTCCCAAAGTTTCTCTTGAAACTTTTGTAGATGCTGATTGGGCCAAGTGTCTTGTTACAAGGAAATTTGTTACTGGATATTGCTTATTTTTGAATGGTTCATTAATTTCTTGGAAGAGCAAAAAACAAAACACCCTTTCTAAGTCCACAGCTGAAGCCGAATATAGAGCCATGGCTTCAACTACTTCAGAAAAAGTTTGGGTCTTAAAGATTTTAAAAGACTTAAACTAGGGTAACATTTTACCTGTTAAACTTTTCTGTGATAGTCAAGCAGCAATTAAGATTGCTGCTAATCCTGTTTTTCATGAGATAACTAAACATTTGGAAATTGATTTGCATTTTATAAGGGAAAAAATTTTGTCGGGTGTTATTAAGATTCAAAAATAAGTTCAGCTAATCAAACAGCTGATATTTTCAAAAAAGGTTTAGACAAGTTACAACATGAGAATTTGGTTTCAAAACTTGGTTTGTTTGATTATTTCCAGGTAGAGATCAAGGGGGATGATAAAATATATGATCTTTACCTGGAAGTAAGTTGAGGGGCTAATTGGTTTTTTGTCTATTCCTGTTTCAGTGTATTTTTAGCAGCAGTCCATTTTTAGCAGCTGGAGGATTGTTGAGGGACTAAATATGGATTTAGCTAATTCTTGGATGGATAACTGTATTTAAGCTGAAGGATAGACCGTGATTCATTCATTCAAGCTTTATCTCTCTCTCTCTAAAACACCTACACCTCTCTAAAAATTGTAACCCTAGTTTTTTGATCATCTTGATCTTTAGTGTGTGATTCTGGTAGTGTAATGGCACAATTATCAATTAGATAATTGGTTTACAACTGATTAGCAGTGGTAAACAATTTAGTTTAAATGATTGAATTGGTTCTAAAAAACCGAATATTTCCCCTACACTTATTTTGTTGCAAAATACCTTTGATTGCAAATAAGACGAAGTTATAAACAAACAAAGCATGATTACAAAATAATTCAAACATAATAAAACAAAATAAAGAATTAAAACACAAGACACTCCTAATACGCGGGAAAAGTAAATATTGGGTTGCCTCTCAAAAAGTACTTTTCTTTATCTACCAGTCTTGTAGCTAGACTCGAAGTCACACGTCAAGTGTCGTAGAAGTGGTCCAAGTCGATGATTTCCCTTGGACTTTCTCTTTCGGAGAGGTTCCTAGTGGTGGGGATTGATTGTAGGGTTTTGGTGAACTCCTCTTCGTTTGGGTCAATCAGTCTAATCTTGGCATGCCATGTTCCATCTTCGTTTTTTGGTGGTTTGTCCCAGTTAATTAGATTTTTAATTAAGTCCCCTGACTCCTACATATTACTCTTAAGGGTAATGGGTATGGATCCTAAAAATTCCACCATTCTTCTAAACACAAGGACATCCTTAAAAGGATTGAGCTCAACATCTCTAGTAGTTTCCCATTCTCCGGGCAAATAACAGTCCAAGAAGTCCTTCCTGGCATAGTAAGGGGTTTGTGCGCCTACTCCGTCCGAGCTAGGTCACAGTTTGTATGATTCCTTTTTTCAGTTGTGGTAAAATGGTGCTTACCTCTTACCTTAGATCGCTCTTTACTTTCTACGACCTCGAGCTCCCATTTATCCATACGCCACTATTATTCCTAAAACCCCCATAATCACCACATATAATTCACAATTAAAAAAGTATTAAACCTATAAAAAAACACCTATCCAATGTTATAACTTTTACCTACTTACCATTCCCGCAAACGCTATAACTCGAATACAACAGCTATTCGCATCTCCTCTCCTCTCCAGTTCTACACACTAATACATTATCACTACATTCTAACTTAACCCCTATAAACCAAACACCCACCACCACCCCCCACCAAACCCCACAACCCCAATTTATGCTACACTTAACCCAAACAAAAAACCAACACAAAGATCCATTTTATAACATTCTAAATTTCCGCTGTAAAGTAACGCACTATTTGAAAATAGGATAATCACTATGTATTCTTATTACACATGATCTCACACACTCCAGCCCTTGTTACGAAAAAGTTAATTCTAAACATCCCAACCACACACAACTCTAACACGATTAAAAAAAAACCAATATAATACTCCACCCGGTTTACAACCTTCCTAATGAAGATCACTCTCTCCAATGCCCCCATGCTGTACCATTCTCATCGCACCTCCCGATACCAACGCTCCCTCCCACGACATTATCCCACAGAACAGAGTTAAACGAATAAAGGCCACTTACAAACACGTGAGCTATGCACATATCAAAAGAACACCGGAACCATCAGGTCTAAACGACTGGCAAATCTCGGCCAATTAATCCAGCCTCTCATGAGTCTCCGCGCTTATCGGTTTCTCACACATCTGTTGTTCGAATCTCTGCATCCCCACATCCCATGGTTTACAGCCAGGCTTGTACTGGAAAGTTTGCCTCTTACGGATATGTGTTTACCGACTGGCCTTGATTACAGAATGCCCGGCCCCCGCGTCGAGCACCCCAGAGCAATTGGGGCCCATCCTCACACTTCTTTGCGTTCAATAATGACCTATAATCACAAATAAACACGGCAGACAATCAACACTAAGCGACAACACGTCACTACACTAGTTTTAGGTTTCTCTAACCGTGTTGCTTAGGCTACTAATTTGTGCTCGCTATTCGATCTACGAGTGTGGCACACCCCCCGCCAAAAAAGCCTACGCGTCACACTTAGAGTCTCGGCTCCTTTCATTTTGTTGCTTGTTTGAAGTCACACGCGATTCCCATCTCTCTCAATTGGACCCAGCACCAAACTATAGAGTCTTGACAACCCACACGCTACCATGTACGTTAAAGATACCCAAAATTCCTACTAGATTTTCGACTTGTTGTGTCCTAAAGCCACTTGCAATTGAGAGCCATGGTCTGTTTAAAAAGCGAACACGGGTTCGGGAAACTAACCAATTGACACAGTTGGGTTGAACCCGCGTTAGGTGGGTTTGAATAATTATCTTTCACGAATTTTGGGCGTTGACTCACCTCTATCCTCGCATTGGGTGACTTTTCCATGATGGATTGTAGGTGTCACTAAAATTGTTTTGCTCGGTCTTAAAAAGTGTACCACTTACCTCCCGCTTCATTGGTACGCGAAGATGCGTATTCCACAAAGGCTTGTTAGGGATCTTCCATGCAATACTGAGTGTCGTAGGGACCATTGCAGATCTCACATGAGGTAGTGACTTTGCTTCACTTGGTAGTTTGCATCTGGAGCAAGATGATCTTCCATCAAGCGTTGGACTTGATTTTCGATCTCGATTAGATGGCGATCGGATGTACTCGGGACATCTTGAGGCAAAGTGATTGCCTTGACCGGCTTAGCGAAATCCCTTGGGTCATTCCAACTTTCATTGTCATAAAGGGCGAGGTCCTCTAATAATGCCCAGGATTCTTTGGCGTTTCGGTCACGAAGCTTACCACCGGCCGATTGGTCAATGGTTCGTCTTGTGACGGGATTCACATGGTCATAAAAAATTTGGAATTTAAGCCAAAGGTCGATGCCATGATGAGGGACTTTTGTAATAAGTCCTTGAAACGAGTTAATGTTTCAGATAGAGATTCTCCATGATGTTGTTGGAACATCAGGATATCGTAGCGGAGTTTTGCGGTCCTTCCCGGTGGAAAGAATTGAGCAAGGAAACGAGTAGTAAGATCCTCCCATGTGGTGATGAATCATGCTGGAAGTCATTCAAGCCAATTTCTAGCTTGATCGCAAAGGGAAAATTGAAATAAACGCAGTCGCGTTCTTTCCCTATTTGCACCGTCAAAGTCAAGTGAGTCCACAAGTTTTAAGAAATCCTTGAGGTGTTGGTTTGGATCCTCAGACCGAAGTCCGTGGAATGAGCATCCGTTTAGCACCAACCGGATGGTGTCGGATCGAAGAGGTACCACATTGTTCCCTACAAGGAGCTCGATGGTATTCCTGTAGCTATCGTGGCTAGGTTTGGAGTAATCTCCAATAGTACGGATAGGATTCTCATCTCCCATGGAGGTTGACGAGAATGGGTTATGAAACAATTAATACAAAGAAAAGATAGACTACGAGAAAGCTAATATACGGAATTAAAGTCTCACTTGAAAGGATTCAAGCAAGTAGAACTAAGTTAAACTATGATCAAAACCTAACTATTCCTCACGCAACGACGCCAAAAACTTGATGCGGCCGTTATAGGACTTCAACAAGAAGTTTTACAACTCCTTAGGCAGAGTACCTAACCATTGTAGTAGTAGTATAGGCACGACTCGAGGGTTGTTATCATTTTCTAGGGGAATAGGTTGGGAAGGCTTGATCACGGTCCAACATAATTCTAGGGGTTGAGAGAAAATTATTTTTGTGTTTTTATATTTATAAGAACGCAAGTAAATCTATGATTTGAGAGTTTGGTTTGTTTAACTATTAACTAAACTAATATCTAATCTACCGGTGATAACTTTATGATAATTAAATGTATTTACTTAATCATGCATTACTTATCAGATTGCTTCTCCTAATCTTGTTGCTTTGTCACACTTGTGATGATTTGTGTAAGTATTTCCTAGGTCATAAACGGATTACACGAACCCACCGTCTATTTAATATTGTGTTAAGGCAACGTACAAGTGTTGTTCCCACTCAGTTAGTGAACAATAACTACAAAGTTATCATTAACTAACCCATGGCTAGCAATTAAAAAAACAGTTTGTTGTTTGAAAAGATTTTTGTACGTAAATCAAGGTTATAAATATCGTGAGGCATGGCATGGCAGCATGGCCAAGCCTCACGCCTTTATGAGCCATGGCGAGTCATGGCGTTTTTAAGGTGTGACTTAAGGTGGCACAAAATATGAAAATATTTATAAATTTATATATTTATATATTTATAGCATATTACAAATATATTGAGTTTACAAAATGTGTCATACATAAGGAATAAAGTCAAGAAACTATCTTTGCATGTAATTTACTGCAGCCATTTTAGGATCTAGGTTTTAAAAACTTAAAGCAGATTTATGGTAAAAAGTTTTATAAACCTTCTACTTTGATACCACTTGTTGTTCCCTCTTAGTTAGTGAACAATAACTAGAAAGTTATCATTAACTAACTCATGGCTAGTAAATAAAGTAAGTTATTATATCTATGAAAAGGATTTGTGTAAACAAATATAACAAATAAGTAAAATACACAAAATAACTTTTCAACGTTTAACTCTTTTTATTAAGAATTATACCCCATTGTATGCGGAACTACAATGGGGATTGAATGACAATGTGTGTGTGTGTGTGTGATCTCCTCACTAATAACTTTGCATAAACCTAAAGTGTTATGCAATGTTAACTACTATGCTAACCAACTGAGCTTGCTCAGGGACTTGGTAGATTTGGAGGAGTAGATGTGTGTTTGTGAAAGTTACGACTTTTAATGCACAAACTTAACATCTACTCTGTTACAAGAGTTCTATTTATACTACTTAGGTAGGGTCACACCTATATGGGTGTTAAGCACTTATCCCAGATCTAATAGGCTAGTACATTTGTACACCTTTGTCTCTATTACAATTTGTATTCTAAGTATGGGACAAATGCTCTTTCCAAGTTTAGTTTCTGACACTGAACTTGTCTTATACCCTCTTCAGGATAAGTTGACTTTAGGAGATAAGAGCTTGGACTTATCTGCTTTCAAACTATCCCGCCTATTCTTCAGTCTCATGTCTTTAGGGTCTTCTAGTTGTTGGAGATCGTATGAGGCTCGGTGAGTCTATTGCCACAACTCACAGAACCCATTACCTTCTTCTTTGGCTCAGGCTTCATTCACTGAGTACCGCCTCACTGAATGCTAGAGTCTTTCTTGTAGACTCAGGCTGAGCATCTTGAAGGTAACTCACTGAGCGACTATTCACTTAGTGATCTTGAATTGTTAAAGGATATTTACAATTAGGTTATTTTGTATTCAAATCCTAAGTGAAAGATTAGTGGGCTGATGCGGTCGTCGTAGGACTTCTACACGAAGTTTTACAACTCCCTAGGCAGAGTATCTAACCGTTGTAGTAGTAGTATAGGCAAGACTCGGGGGTTGTTATCGTTCTCTAGGGGAATATGTTGGGAAGGCTTGATCACGGTCTAACAGAATTCTTGGGGTAGAGGGAAGATTATTTTTGTGTTTTTATGTTATATAGAAAGCAGGTAAATCTATGGTTTTAGAGGTTGGTTTGTTTAACTATTAACTAAACTAATTAATATCTAATCTACTGGTGATAACTTTATGATAATTGAATGTATTTACTTAATCATGCACTACTTATCAGATTGCTTCTCCTAATCCTGCTGCCTTGTCACACTTGTGATGATATATGTAAGTATTTCCTAGGTCATGAACGGATTACACGAACCCATCGTCTATTTAATATTCCGTTAGGGCAACACACAAGTAAGGTAGTATGAAGACTATTACAAGGCCCCTATGAGTATATTAAATGCGTGTGAAATACCTTAAGGGGGATCAACCATATAAGAGGGCAAGGTAGTATGAAGACTGTTACCCGATGGTATCCTTTCTACGCACTCGCGTTCCCCTAGACGTGTCTACAGCGATACGTGTATCCTTTGACTTTTAGCAACAGCGATACAGACAAACAGAATTCAAAAGCCCAACGCGCACATACATCAACAAGAATCAACATAATAGTATCTACAATCCGACCTTTCAAGCAATATAAGCAAATAACAAATAGGGTTGTTCGCCTCGCATGATAAAATAAACAAGAATGATAAATCAATCACACAAGACAAAGATGAATGATTAAGAAAAGCACCATACTGTGCAAAACAACCAGGAACACGCGGAACAGACACCACGTTAATAGGTGGGCCCTCAACCCGACCACGTCCGCGGCACCCAAGGCTCGGTTGACTCCCCCAAAAGTATACTACACAGTTACCCCACTTGCAACCCTAAAATCGAATAAAAAAATAAAAAAGAGAAAAAACGCAGCGATGGTGACGGCTTTGTACTCCTGATGGCCATCTCCAACGTAGAAGGTTCTATATCCACTATAAGTGTCGGATCCACGTGACCAGACACCTTCGCTGAATCTCTGACGCCATCACCATGAAATGTCATGACGTCGTCGTTAATGGTTTGCTATGCCGTCATCCATGCTATGATGACTAAATCTTTATGGTTCATGGTGTTAGAGTCGGTAGTCCCGTGTTCGTTTGTCATTCCAATGAGCCCAAGACTGAGTGATTTCCACAAATATGTCATCCAAGTCCTAAAAAACGCTGTTGTAAAACAAACATTAAGCACATAATCTGGGCATATTTGCAGAAAAACGGGGTTTAAATGACCCCAATAATGAGGGTCAAATACCCCATAACACATGGGAAATTATGGTGTGTCCCTCATAGCAAATTAGGATTTTCTAACCTAGGACACTAACAATATGCGGGTAACATTTCAGACCTTACTCTTTAAACGTATTTTACAATCACAACCTTCTAGACGACGTAATTAAAAAGCACAGAAGGTATATACTAGCCGCCACACATAAGTGTAGGGAATCTCTCTTTCCTCTCGGTTGTTTAATTACATTATAACATATGGAAAACAGAAAATCAAACATCAGTACCTGTCATAACAAATAAATTACATAGTCCATCTTCCCTGATCAAACCTCCACCGCTAGCGCAAGTAAATATTGATTACTGGCCAACAGAGTCCATAAGGGTTGTGTGTTGTAGGTCTAAAAAGCATTAATGGAAAACAGAAATGGATGAAGATAGATGGGGTGGTAACTTTGTGTGAACTAAGAGTGGAATGGTTAGCTAATTATGTTATAAGCGGATACACGAGTTATGGTTCTAAGCCACGACTCTTACAAAAAAAACAAACACGACACCAAACATTACTAATTCTTATATACTTTGACTCTAAGATAACCACAAACAATAGCAAATGGCAGCTCGACATTTTTTTTATACTTTTTTTAAATATTTTTTTTCTATCCTGTTTCTTTGCTTTTTCCTATTTTTTTCGTAAACTTTTGACCTTCCGACTGCTTAAACATAAATACATACATTGGGTTTATAGAATAGCACCCCGACAGCTTGAACTTTTACATACTCGATTATGTTACATCTAACCAATGAATGCGCGATAGTAAGAGTATCCTAAAATCTCTCTCAACAACACAACAGACAACATAACAGGAGGATAGCACAGCGATATAAATATGAACCCACCAAAACACGGATACAAAATGTAACGAGCAATTACACAAAATACGAGAATGAACATATTCACACTAGTCGGGGTGAGCTCACTAAACCCCCAAAAAGTAAATAAAAATACCGCAGAGGCAGGTACCAAAGTTTACTCAAAAAAATCAGTAAAACGACAAAGACACAGGATTAGAAAAAAATATATAAAACCCGAAACAATAAAAAGACGCGCTGGTGCTGCCATATGCTAAAGTTTATGTTTATCATAGAGTCAAGAAAATAAAAAGAAAGAGATAGGGATGAAAGATTTTTGTTAACATTATGACCGAGTCGAAGGCTAAATAAACTCTGTACCCGCAACCAAGCACCAAAAACAAAAATAATTCAACAAAACCAATAATATAGATGAACGAAACAAAATAAAAACTACCCCACCCAACAACCCCCCCCCCAGCCCGCCCCCCCAAAGCACCAATCTAACTAACCCCCCCCGCCCAATCCCCCCCCGCCCACCCCCACACCCCCCCCAAAACCCAACTCCCCCTCCCCCCCCACCCTAGACCCCCGGCCCTCAACCACACCCCACCCTCCCCCCACCTCCCCCCCCCCGTAACCCCAAAAGCCTCCCCCCCCCACCCCCTCCCTCCCGCTCCCCCTCCAGGCCACCCCCCCCACCCACCCTCAAGAATACCTCAACCAGCCACTCCTCCTCAAACCGCCCCTTAACAAACAATCACCAAGAACGAAGTTAAAAACCCCCCCCCCCAACGTCAAACCCCGAACACAACCCCCCCCCACCAGCCCAGACCCCCCACCGACACCTATTACCCCGCGCTCCCCCACGCTCCCCCCCCACCCCCCCCCACCCGCCGCAACTTCCCCCACCCCACTCCCCCCCGAAATCCCCCCCCCCTCCCACCACCCCCCCCCTCGCCCCCCCCCCTCCCCCCTCATACAACCCCCAAACACAAAATAACACCAAGGCAGCACCCAACCCCTCCCCCCCCCCCCCGGCCCATACTCCCCCCCGAAACTCCCCCCACCTGACACCAACCTACCCCCCCACCACCCCCCCACCAACTCTCTCCCCCATCCCCCTCTCTCGCCCTACCCCCCCGCCCCTCCCCCTCCCCCCCACACCCCCTCCCCCGTCTCCTGCCCCCCCCGCAACCCAACCCTCCTAGCCCTTCCAACTGCCCCCCGCCCCCCCCCCCGGCGAAACTCCCCGTCCAACCCCATCCCCCCCAAACCGCCCATCAAGCCAAACCAACGTGTAATCTTATAAATAATAAGCATAACCCTTATAATCCACTCTAAATTCACTACACCAAAGATATAACCATCCACATAAAACACATGCCATTTCTTGTTTCCATTAATTATCAAAGACCAACACCCCACAACCCTTAAGGACCACTTTGACAGATAATCAATACAACTTGCGCCTAGCGGTGGAGTTTGATACCTTTTAACTAACCTATGGTAATTTAATGTTATACAGGTAATGCATTGCGATATTCTATCCCAATCTTTTCTCCATTATGATATAATTTATTAAACAACCGAGCGAAAGAAGAATACCCAAACACTTATGTGAGGTCAAGTATAATAACCTTCAGTTTTGCTTTTAATTACAGGCCTAGAAGGTTGATGTTGTAAAATTACGTTATAAAGAGTAGGTTTAAATGACCCACATATATTGTTATTTGTCCTAGGTAGAAGAGGAAAACCAAATTAGAACCAATGAGGACAAAGCATATCCCACGAGTAGGGGAATTTGACGCCCTCATATGGGGTCATATAAACCCCTATAAATCATGCCAAAATAATGCCCAGATTATGTGCAATAATCGATTGTTTTCCCAGGTTGCTTAGTACTTGGATGAAATTTAGGAAATACAACAACCTGACTTGGGCTCAAGATGGAGAAGAACGAACATGACTACGACTCTACAACCAAGAACCAAAAAGAATTATACATTCATAGCATGAAAGACGGGCATAGCAACCATAAAACACTCGACGTCAAGACAATCAATGTGATGCTTCAGAGAAACCGGCGAAGTGTCAGTACGTGGGTTCGACTTAAAAGTGGAATCTAGAACCAGCTACGGTTCAAGGCCACAGGAGTACAAAGCGACACCATCGCAGCATTATCTCTAGTGCAAAAAAACCGATTTTAGGTTTCAAGGTGTGTAAGCGTATGTATAGACTTTAGGAGACAAACCTAGGCCCTTTGCTAGCCACTTCATAGGAGGCCTTATTATTTAGGGCCCAAAACCCAATTATATCTACCATATATCCATTTTAAATCAATTAAGGTTCTTTTAACATTTAATCATATCAATAAGGTTACTTGTGTTGAAAGATTTATCTTACTTCTTTCAATATAACGAAGCGAGGCTAAACCCTCATTTTGTATTTGCTTTATAATAGCTTGAAAGTCGGTATTGGTAATTCCTTATTATACTGTAGCTATAGTTATAGAATGTGGCGCCGATGGCTTTAAAAAGACCAGCTATTATAGTCTGTAATCGCTGTAGTACCACGGTCTAAGGAAAAACAACGATTGCGTAAAAGATACCATCATGGTAACCAGTCTACAAACACCCTTTACCACACATAAAAGGAAGGATCCCGCCTTAAAGTGGAATATAGCAACAGCGCATATAAAAATACTCATAGGGGCCTTGAAAAAAGTCTTCATACTAAACTACTCCAAACATGAGTGTTGCACCTAACCGGTAATATTAAATAGACGATGGGTTCGTGTAATCCGTTCATGACCTAGGAAATACTTACATAGATCATCACAAGTGTGACAAGGCAGCAGGATTAGGAGAAGCAATCTGATTAGTAATGCATGATTAAGTATATACATTTAATTATTATAAAGTTATCACCAGTAGATTAGATATTTATTAGTTTAGTTATACTAGTAAAACAAACCAACAAACCTCAAAAAACCAATAGATTTACCTCATCTATATAACTAAAAAACATAAAAATAATCTTCCTGATTTTTTTCCCCTCTACCGCCCCCAAGAATTCTGTTAGATTCCAGATCAAGACGCCATACCAGACACATTCTCACAAGAGAAACGATAACACAACCCCCGAGTCTTTGCCTATACTAACTACAACGGTTAGATACTTCAGCCTAGACGCGTTAAGATTTAAAAGCTTCGTGTAGAAATCCTACACGACGACCGAGCTTCAGCCCACTAATACTTTTCACTTAGGAATTTGAAACACATTATAACCTAAATGTAAAATAAACCTTTACCCATAACACGAACATCTAAAGTGCGGAATAGTCACTCCATGAGTTAACCTCTCAAGATGCACACCTGAGACTACAAGCAACAACAACACACACACACTAGCATTCAGGTGAGGCGTTACTGCAAGTGAATTAAGCCCTGCAGCCAAAGAAGAAGGTAATGGGTTCTGTGAGTTGTGGCAATAGACTCACCGAGCCTCATACGACTCCCAACAACGTAGAAGACCCTGAAAGACATGAGACAGAAGCCCGCCCAATAGGCGAGAAGTTTGAAAGGCAGATAAGATCCAATCTCTTAACACCAAAAGTCACTTAACCTGAAGGGGTATAAGCAAGTTCATGTCAGAAACAAAACCTTGGAAAGAGGTGCAGTTGGGTGGTGGCCCATACTTAGAAAATTACCAAATTGTAAAAGATACAAAGGTGTAACAAATGTCCTAGCCTATAATAAAAGGGATAAATTGCCTTAACCCAACAACCCATATGGTGTGACCCTACCTAAGTAGTATAAAAAAGAACTCATTGTAACGAGATAGATGTCAGTTTGTCAAAAAAGGTCGTAACCTTTCACAAACAACACATCTAACTCCTCCAAAACTTACAAAGACCCTGACCAAGCTCAGTAATGGTTACATAGTAGTTAACATTGAGCAAAACCAGGTTTAGGTTTATGCAAATGTTCATTAGTGAGGAGATCACACACACATTGATCAATTCAATCACCATTGTAGTATCCGCATACCAATGGTGTATAATACTGAATAAAAAAGTTAAACGTTGAAAAGTTATTTTGTTTGATTTTACTTATTTTAATATATCTTGTTTACACAAAAAATCTTTTACAAAAAAATATATCTACTTTATGTCTAGCCATCATTTAGAATTATTTACTGATAACTTTGTATTATTGTTCAACTAACTATAGAGGAAAATCAGTAATGTTTTAGTTATAAGTCTTCCACTAAATGTATTAAACATACTTTGATACAAATTTTAAGAATACCCGCTCTTATTGGAGTCAGAATTACACTCGCAGTTAACAACCTTATCTTGGTCAGTATACATTTTGATATCCTCGTCTATGTTTTGAATATTACAGAACGAAGACACTTACAACAATATATCGCAACTAATTGATAGGCCAGCAAACAAATACCGTTGTTATAATAAGAACATACATAAAAATACCTTGTTCTTCACTTAAAAAGCAATAAAAGCTAATTCATGAAAAGTTAGTTATGTAACCTTAAACTAAAATCGATCTTCGAACAAAAAAACAGCTTAGAAAATGAATAACAATTTAGGGTACCCCTGACCCTGAATATTGACAAAACAGGTACAAAAGATTCCTTTTGTACCACCCATTTTTTTACAGTGGCGCTACGCAGTTTTTATAATATCAATTTTCAATTCCGTACTTTTGTTGACAGTTTCATCTTTAAGACCTGTTAAACTTTATAACTTATTTTGTTTCCGTTTTTTCTTCTTCCGTGTCACGACAATTTTAATAAACTATTTATCAAAAGTATAAAAAAAAAACAAAAAAAATACACAATACAAAAAAAAAAAAAACGGATAAAACCCACCGGAGTGGTTACACATGGAGATATTTTGAGGTTTGTACATCTATATAATGACCTAACATAATTTCAACAATACATAATAACAACATAATATCTCAATCTTACGAATCTCGTATTATACGTCAATATTCACATCAGAAAGCTACAACTCAAGCAACACCAATATATTCAACCAATCAAATAATGATTCTTTTTGTTCTTTTGTACACTTAATAAGGATGAACATTTTTACTTAATCCACCATGTACATTAGTAAAAAATCCCATTAATTCCGGACGGTAAGGTAAGTACGATTTTCGTCGATCATCCTCCGTGTGACCTCCTCGACTCTTCATGTACGCCTCATGAGCCGATACACTCGCCTTTTTGGCCTTCACAACTCTCGGCTTTCCTCTAGCATCATTCACTTTTACATATATTCCATCACTATTGCCCGCCTTTGGAGTCGTAGCAGCGGCCGTCTTGTCGTTATGTTTAAGAAAAACAAACGCATCACGGCCGTCACTATTACTCCTGCCAACCTTTTCTTTTAATCTCCACAGCTTTGAAAAGCCTGTGGAGTTACTTTTTTTAGACATCTCTGCATTAGAGGTGGAACTGGAGCTTGAAGCTGTATCTTTGGACCATTCGCAGTATGGTCCTGCAGCTGAATTTTCGTGGTGTTGCGCTGAAGTGGATGGTGGAAAACCACGAGGCGACTCGATGAAAACTTTATCCACGGGTGGATGCATCGGTAAATGATTTATTTCTTCGATATGGTAGTGATCATTTAATAGTTTTTGATCAAATAATGGAAATATTTGACCATCTTCGAATGCTTTATCGGTATCTATAGGTTGATCATCTTCGCCTACAAATATGAACGTAAAATCATCATCGTTGTCATGTTCTTCATGATCAATCTGTTCCTGGGCATCCACTAGATCTATTTTTTGGTTGAATCCAAAGGTGATTGCATCAACTTCATTTGTTTCGTTTTCGCGATGATCGTAGTCCGAACTCGTATCCATCTTTAACTTTCAATAGAATCAAAAACAAAACAAAACTTGAGGGTTTGGATCAAAGTTTTAATAAAGTCAAAGTGGTTGCTTTTGGTTAGAGAAGTTGAGGTGTTAAAAAAATTGTTTGAAATGAATGTATGTATGTGAAATGAATGTAAGATATGGTTGTATGTGAATATTTATATTTATATAGAGGGCATATATTGGCTAGTCAAGCTTGGGTTTCTCCGGTGTAATTGCCCAAATATTTGACCTGACTTTTCGAGTCTAGTTTTAAAACTGAGTTCACATGCTAACAAAATCGTGCTTTAAGATGTGTTTGTCACTGCTTAGGTAAAAAGGTTATTTTTGTTTCTTTTTTAATAGAATTAGAGCATCGGGTGTGATAACACCATAACATCACTTTTTGAGTGTCACGTCAGCTTTAACACCATAATATCAACACAAAAAAACACCCAGGTAACCATAACACCGTATTTTTGGGACCCATTATTTTTCTTTTTTTCTTTTTTTAAAACAACCTAAATATTTAATCAATTAATAAAAATATAAACTATAATAATAAAAAAAACGAAATAAAAAAAATATAAACCATTTTGGACCACTTTCTACATCACCCTAATTCTTCATCTTCAAACATCTAGATCTATAAAAAAAAAACACATAGAAACCCACACACACCAACACACACATAAAAAACGAAAAGAAAAAAGAATAAAACAAAGAAAATAGGCACGTTTGCTGCGTGGTTGAGTTACGACACGACACGAACGCCGTGCCCCTCACCCACTCTCCGGTGTGATAACGCCGCCCCTTTTAGGTATTTGGTGCATTATTTGTTCCAGATTTTATGTTTATTTGCATTTTTTTAAAACGCAAGTTTAGTATTTAATGATATCAGTTCACAGCAGCAACAATCTTTTAGCATATGCAAAAGAATAAAGAATAGTTGTTCTATTCCAAAAAGACAGTTATGTTCTGGTTGATGGGAAGGAAGCTAATTGAACAATACAAAATATATCTTTTATACATTACAAACACTATTTTTAAATAAAACCTAATCATAACTTGCATCTTCATCCTCATTTTAGCTGTGTGTTATGTTTGATCTTGTGTGACGCCGTGACGACTGTTTCTTTTTGTGTTAAATTTTCATCAAGGTTGATGTAAAGAGTTTATCTGAAAAAAACCGATGTAGCTAGTCACTCTGATTGTTTTTTAAGATCGATGAACTTAGTACCCCCAACCACAATTAAGTGTCCACTTGGCCTTTTTCTCAAAGTCATACTTCTTCAACTTTGACCTTAATGATTTCTCTTCTTAGAGTTAATAGTTGATACAATGCTGCAAGATAATTAAGAATGAAAAAGAGTTTTGAGAATATATTTTTCTGTTGGTATAATTTTCGTTCAATTTTATAGTAACACAAACAAAAATATTTATGGGTCACAATGTGATGAATGAAAGACTTAAAAGAATGTTTCATTGTGGACACTAATATGGGTGACGGAGGGATGTAACTATCTAACTCACTGTTACTCTGCAATCTGTTAGTTTTCCTTGTTTTTCGTAGTCTGACGATTTAGAAGAAATACTTTAACTAAACTTGCTAGGCTGAGCATAAACGAAAAAACCGACCCTGACCCGATAAAAAAAAAAACAAAAAAAACCGAGCCGAACGAGAGCTTAATTTCGTGTTTCTGGTTTTCGGTTTTGGATATATAATTCGGTTTTGTCTGGGTCGGTTCGTTTCGGCTCAATACCAACACCTTAGACGGGTTCGAACTACATAACCGCACCGCGACCTTATTCGGTTCGGTTTTCGGGTCTATATAAGGTTAACTTCGTTTCGGTTTTATTCGGTTTGCTAAATTCCTTATTTCGCGGTTTTCTCAGTTCGGGTCTGTTTTTTTTGGGTGTCGGGTCGGTTCCGACCCATGCTCACCCTTATGGGGGTGTTCTCTTTTTTCCACTAATACCTCTTATTAAGGTGAGTGGTTGTGCTCAAGACAAACCTTAATATACCTATTCCATACACACACTAAAACACCCTCACCCATATAAGAGACAATTCTGGAAAAACCACTTAAATCACAAATAAAAAAGAAACAAGCCCTAAGTTTGAATGTGAAACAGATGGCGTTTTTGTTTGAGAAAATCTAAGTGTAGGGGACAAAAGTGTAATATAGAATACGCGTTCTAGAAAGAAGAAGGAGAAATGGTCCACTTTTATGGTTGTGGCGTAAGATTCTTGAAGAACAAGGAAAGGAAACGACTTAAAAATCGTTTAATGACAAATGCGCATGATTCTTGATTTCTTTCCAAGTAATAGAAAATAATAATGAATAATTCTCCATTCCAAACCAAAAGTGTCTCTGAAAATTAACAGTTAAAATTTTAAAAACAATTAACTAACTGCACTATTTAACAACCAAATATCATTTACACTTGTTAAAGTTCATTTTAGTGGTCGAAATGTGAATTGAATACCTTTCTAGAATATCTTAAAACGTAAACATAAACATTTATTTTGCAACAAAATAAGTTCGAGTTCACAATTATGATGTCGTTATACTTGCATCAATTTCATCAATCATTTTCCATAGATATAAAGATGAAAAATAAACCAATAAGAAAAAGAGATAACTTGGCTAGAATTATTGTAGCCAATTGACTACAATCTTTTACCAAAAATACACTAAAAATGATTCAATGACTCGCACAAAGGATTCAAGGACCTGTAAAATGACCAGTGTTCTAAAAGGCGAACCTTTGCGGCGCCAAAGCGTCGCTAAGGCGTGAGGCGTGGCCTTCACGTTACGAAATGGACCAATGCGTCGACTCTAGGCGTGGCGTGAGATAAGGCGTGAAAAGGCGCGCTAAGGCGTGAGGCGTGGCGAGCATTTTAAATTCAACTCCGATAATTTTTTTTTTTTTAAAATAAAGAATATTACATGTAAGGATAATTTCTTAACTTTATTCATATGTACAACGCTTTATTTAAACTCAATATATATGAAATATGATATAAATATATAAATATTTTCATATTTTGGGTCGCCTTAAGCCACACCTTAAAAACGGAAAGGCTACGTCATAACCGCTAAGGCGTGAAGCTTGGTCATGCCGCCACGCCACGCCTCACGCTATTTATTGGGACACTCTATTATATGCATCATGTAGTTGTACATTATTTATTTCATGTTGTAACAGTCTGTAAAGTAGAGTGCCAATAAAAAAAATATATGCAAATCACCTCCCTAAGCTATATTACTCTATTACAACAACAACAATTACAACATATTATTGAAATCACATTATAGATTTTAAAATATATCATTTAGGGTATTCACAATTGAGGTTTGAGGTTTTATGAGAACAAGGTTTTTAGCCCGCGCTCCGCTGCGGAGCGCGGGATTTTCGCTGCAGTGAGTTTTGTGTGCATTTAAAGTCCCAGATATTTGTTCTAGTACACGGTACAAATTCTGTGCGGTTGATAAAAAAGTTTAATACAAAATTTACAATGAACCAAGTAAAAAAAAATGTAGTATATAAATCAAGATGGCATGGAATAATAGTTATGAAAAAAGTAAGTGCATGATAAGCACGGTGACTCACTATTCTTCATCATTTTGCTAATGCACGCTGCCATATCTCTCGCACACGTACATTCCACAGCCATTCTCGTCTTCTCTAATGTTGTTACCATCCTATGAAGAAATGTCATTGATAGTATGAAAGATCGTAACACTGTCTTCCGGAAGACTTGTAAGATGCCATGACCAACACCGTTCGTTGTATTCTATTAGCCAGTTTCATGTGTTGCAACACAAAAAACATGTGTTAAAGGAGGAGGAAACTGGCACATTTTTGTACTTATCAATAATTATGCTACAGCCTCTTGGAGTTACTCATTAAACAATCATATAAGAACCATATCAGATATAAA
>BQNB010047398.1:17947-43140 GCA_026074375.1 Tanacetum coccineum | reverse complement strand
TAAGTTTGTACTGGCAGTACTAACTCCATTAGTACTGTTAGTTATACCTTGGCAGTATTAACTCTTGTAAAGATTTATTCTCAATAATTCTATAAGCCTCTGTCAAAACCCGAAGTTGGATTTTCAAAACCAAACTTAAGATCAAAAACTCCACCTCCTAGAAGAGTCAATAATAATTATCCTCGTGCCAAAACACCGCAACCACAAAGTAACGTTGGTCGACAAAACCAACCTCATGGTTTTCCTGAAACTTGGAACAACTTTCATCGTCAAAGTTATATGCAATGGGAAATATGTCTTCCATTTCCACATCCCAACCAATTTTATCAAAGGCAAGGGATGTTTAGCACTAACAACTTTGGACCCATGAGATATTGGGGACCAAATGTTTGAGTTATTTTCTTATATAAATAGACTAGTTTCATAACCCGCCCGATGGGCGGGTAAGCTTCATAATAAATGGATAATTATAAGTGGACATGAATAAAATATTGAAAAGCATAAAACATCTTAAATAAAAAATTGCCACAAAACTAACTTTTCGGTTTATAAAAAAGATAATAAATATGTTGTATATACAAAATGATGTTGCCTATTCAAATACGAATGTTCATCTGTCTTCTCAGAATTGATATACATATAAATATGTAAAATTTGTGGCCATACTGCAAACCATCACACAACGATAGTACTTTTTATTTATCTATATATTTACACTAAAAGGCTTCATTGCTAACAAAAGAGTGCTTAAAAGATAATGTAACACTATACACATAGACTTTTTATCACCTTGAGTTTAAGTGGAATAACATAAGTGTAGTGCATTTTGCGCAAGTAACTTGAATAAGGAAGGTTACCGATTAAGTCAAAGTTTTGTTTCCTATGTAATGATACTTTTTGCCGTAAGTCCTATTATATCATCATAACAGTTCTTTGTGGTATTTCCACATCCTTGCATATGATGGAAATGCAAAGCTCAAATCGCTTTGTTACACAAACCTGCATATCAAATAGTTATGATAAAATCCCCTTGAAAAATTCCCCTTTGTTATACAAACTTGCATATCAAATATGATGGAAATTCAAAGCTCAAATAGTTGTGATAAGTCCAACACCCCTTGAAAAATTCCCTTAATAAAATCTACTTTGAAGATAAAATTAAAATAAATATCAAACATGCATCTTGTTTATTGAAACAAAGTGGAGGAGTGATCCTATAAACATTTCCATAGAATCCACATTTGCCGATCAATACCCCGAAATCTACATACACAAAATTACGAAGCGACGTTGTTTACTTCTTAGTTCTATAGCTCAAATTACCGGATTCATATGTATGATGGTACTCAATGCATATAAAAATATTGTAATCGTATGTCATTTATATTTGTATTTATTTTATTTAGAAATTATTTACTACAATGTCCACTTAAAATCCTGATAGTAAGTAAATTTATATATAGAGTAATTGTACGGTTGTACCTTTCATATTGTCAATGACTTCAAATACTTGTGCATTAGCCAGTGTTTTTAACCCTGGTAGGTGACAAGCTGTACACCAAGTACTATACCTCTTCCTTGTACATCTCCAATGACTATACGAAAACCAAAAGGTTAATAATCGAAAAAATATATATCTGCGACTAATATAGGTTATACAAAAACAAAAGTACAATATTTACATTTTACTCAATTGAATATAAAGTCAAAGTAAGAACCAAAAACTAAGCATACAGTATCTACATTTTGGTAAGTTGCCCCTAAAAACTTCAAAGTAAGCGATAAAAAAAACTTACTTTCATGTTTATCTTTAAGGGAAATGAGCCGTTCTTGTAGATATGTTCCAAAGATGTGTGCATTCTCTTGAAGTTTTTCTCTCCGGATAACATTGAGAACTGCGAGGCCCGTTGTAGTACTAACCGTTGGTTTCCTCTAAATATGTTGAAATAGTTCATACAGGTTATAACTTTTACAATTTCTGGAGTTTCCACTACAACTATCCATTTTACGCGTCCAAATTCTAAACTAAGAAATCTCTTATAAGGTCTTATACAACTATCCAATCCTAAAACCGGACATTTGACTCCCCTTTTCTTTTACTGCAAATACGATTTGACAAAATCTAATATTAAATCCTAATATTTTTTATGGCAAGTCGTATGCATTTCAATTTTTGCATAAAGTTACCAATCTCAGGCTTTATTTCTGGTTTTGAATTCAAATAGTTAGGGTTTTAGTTTATGAGCTATTAAACCATGACCAATTGTAGGAGCGAGGGTTGTGTAAGGTAGCTTACATGTAGGGTCAGCGGATTCTTCAACCTTATAAAAACCAATATGGAGCAAATATGCAACTTAGTCGATAATAAAATCAAGAAGAAAATTAGTGACAAGCCAAACATCTTAGTCAACCCACCGATCATCTACTAGACCATGATGCAGACGTTCGTTAGCAAATTCCTTCACCCAATTCTCAGGTCCTCTAGAAACATGAACAAAATCATGCATTAATAAATATATGACCTAACGTACATGTATCGCGAAAAATGAAAATTTTAATCCGACATACTTCAGCTTACCTGTTCATGTGCATACTGATCTGCCACGAAGACAAGTCTACATTACATTAATGTTGATATTCATTTGCCCAGTCACCATTTCCAGGCTTTACTTAGTTATCCTCAATGGTGAGTTCCCTACATCTAGATAAAAAAAAGCAATAAAAAAACAAAAAATAAATAAATATTACCAAAAAACTAATTAGAACAGATATTATAAATGATAAGACTTACTTGTCATATGCAATGATCCACGTGGCCCATGAGCCATGAATTGAGACTCATTCCAATATTGATCAAGCTACGGGTTTCTACCAAGTATAAAGGCCCTATTAGCCAATGTATGATTATCGATCTCTAAGGAAGATAACAAATCCACATGAATAAGTAGTAGATAATGTCAAAAAGGCCTATTAAACAAAATTGTATGTGTCTAGGCTTTATAGTACATATTCAACAACAAACCTTGCCATTAATGAAATCTTCATTTTTGTAAGCAAAGATATGCCGGGCCATAATAGCTCGGATTAGAATTCCATACAGTTTTGTGCTGATACAATCACGGCTCTGCAGTAAAGTTCTTAGAGATCCATTTGTCATCCGCCGATGTGTGTGTTTTGAACCGTGAATTCATATGTGTAAAATATATAAAATACTGATATCGTATATTACATCTAAAATATAAAAATAACTTGTCACAATATAAGGAAGCCGATTAACCGTTACTTAACTGGCATATGCTTGGTCTGCTAATTCTAATTTCTATTGTGATATAAATGTTTGGATTCAAAGCATTCATGTATTCAAATTGGCATAGAGAATTAGGTAGAAATCCTTGCCCTCAAAGCTCGCCATTTGTTTCCATGATAAACGTACAAATTAAATAAAGTTGTTGCAACATATTTCTTACCTTTACTACTTCCATTTTCAAGAAGATTAACTAAAGCGGGAATAGCACCCGATGCACCAATTATGATTTAATTCTCATTAGCATGTGATAAGCTAAAAAGGGTTGTAACTTGCAACTGCATTTTCTCTATTTTCTAATAAAGTTCGTTGCACAACATTATTATTAGCACACCATTGTGTAGTCAAAGTATTAATGACATTAGCCATGACAACACTATAACAAAATGGCTACATTTAAAAAGGCATCATCTTTACTTATTATGAACATATAGATTATCAATGATAGATAAGCAATGATACCTTTTTAAATCCTGATATAATTGTGACACCCTCTTTGACATCAGATTTGTTTCAACCATGGAATATGAAACTTCTGGTCCATCTAAATGTATAAAAAGATACACCAATTAGTAAGATAAAAACAAAGATGTAATATACTTCTGTAGTATAATATTTAATTAATAACATAAAAACAAATTCTTTGGTTGCATCACTTTTGGTATTTTAGTCCATCTGTTACCACAAAATCTTTGGGACTGTACCACAAAAGTAATTGTATTATCTATCTTTTTCCTTAATGTAATTATAAAGTACCTTTGACTATGAATCACTTTGTGGACCTGTAGAAGACATCTACATTACTTAACAACACCAAGGTCTTAACTTTCAAGATCTACTTTTAGCTTTAAAATAGAAGGTGTTAAGACATTGTTAGTCTACATTTGTTCAAGCATTTTATCAAACACATGTTATTGTTATACTTTGATTTTAATTAGTAAATTAAAAACGCACACCATCTTGAATTATTCATAGCAACCTATTATGGATAATCAGAAAAACAATCTAACAATAAAAACACAACATAAAAATAATCATAGCAACATACTGGTTATTTTATAGATTGGGGGATAATCATAAGAACCCCAATCAAACAAATCAATCAATTTGTTTTTTGTAAAATGATGAATTCACAAACCTGGTTGATAATTGATAAGTCAAATCTATGGCTAATAAGGTTTGATTTTGAAATCAATTTATGCGTTATGAAGATCGATTTTTGAAATTTCGTTGTATGTTTGTTTTAGGATCACCGTATAGATACATTCGTTTTGTTATTTTAGGATTATGAATTTGGAAATGCCTAGTAAAAAGGGGAGTTTGTTTTAGTTGAATTCAGAAATGCCTATATAAATGGAGAGTCAGATACTAAAGCATGACATAATTGTTTTTGAATCATACATCACAACAACTGATGTGGCATAGTGGTTGAAGTGTAGCTTCTTTAATGCCATGACCAGGGTTCGAATCTGGCAAGAGGTAAATTTTTAAACAATTTTCGGAAAAAATCATGAATAGTGAACGAAAATGCCCTTTGACGTGGCATTGTTGTTCCCAAAAGTGTGCCATGTAGGTGCCATGTCATAGATATCATGCCTAGTCACATATGTCAAGTCTTATCCTTGCTGCTATATATAAGTAAAGATTATTTCTTCTAATCTTGCCATTTGGAGGGGAAAACTATAAAAAATCAACATCAAATGTGTTGAACTTTATGTTTACTCACGACTATATGTTTCGATGAAGTAACATAGTACAAATACCTTACTGATGTAATGCCCCATAACAACCTCATTAGACCGAACTGAATAACTGAGGAGACGGTAGATTCATATATAACAGCAACAAGCAACAAGTATTATCACCATGGTCATCTAGCATCTTCGTATCTGTCAAACACGTAACAAACAGAACCGTACGAGATGTCAAATCCTTGTCCTTTAAAAAGTACATTTGGCACTTCGTAAGTAGCTCGAGTCTCCAAGCCTAAGCACCCAGTATTAATACAGTTCTACACATGTAATCTTTGAGTAGAAACAACTCTTGATTACAACACGAAGACGGTAACAGAATAACAAAAAGAGCAGAAGCAAATTCCAACGAGTGAATATGGTGTTTTTGTGTCTGTACTTTCATACAATTCATGCTATCTCTTTATAGCAGAGGATCTTTTGGATATGATAACCCACTTCCAGATTTTAATGAAATAATGAGAGATAATTGCTTTAATATCCACCACTACAGAATATTAGGGGATGGTGGGGGAGGTTATGAGTTTTATATCAAAACAAGTCTACCATTATCCCATAAGATCAGGTCAAACACCAATTCAATGTACAGGTGCTACTTCAACTTGTACTGATAGCTATATTATAAATACAATCACTTGTAGCTTCAAGAATTTGTACTTTGTGCTTCATAAATGGCCAAACTTTCCATCATCAACTTAAGTCCTAACAATCTCCTGCCATGTTGAAAACTTTTTTGCTACTCTGATAGGTTGTGATATGGTGGTGTCACTAAGATTAAACCCCATTTAATTTAAGTATGCAAATAAAACTGATTTAACGTTGTCCTAAGATTAAACCTTTAAATCATGTAGTATTTATATGCATACTTATACACACTTTCCATCGTAACCAACGTGTTCTCGTTGAGCGCGAATATGGCCATGCGCTTAATCCTGAGTCATAACCCTCTAAGAGAGAAACCAGAACTCTCCAATCAAGGCAGCACCACCTCTAGGTTATATAGGAAAAGCTACACTAACGTCGTCGTTGCTAAGACACCTCAAAAGCTTTGTTAAGAGAATAATCTCATCCTCATTCTTGGCAACGCTATGCTATCTTTGCTATATATGAGTCAATTCATTGATATCATCTTCTATCAATAGGTGACTTTGTTATTACCCATTAAACTCAAGAGGTAGGAGCACTACAGTCAAGTTGGGTTTCCATCACTAACCGATTCACATATGATTTCAAACTCATATCTCTAGCATATCTCAATAAGTCTCTCGTCAAAGGCTTAAAGGAGAAATTTTGATAAGTTACTATCATGCTTATCGATCTCATCATAAACACTCACTAAGTCTCTCGTCACAGTCTTAGTGGGGTCACAGTCAAGTTTGAAGTTTACTTGACAAACGTGTCACTAATGGCCATTCTCATATTAATCTAGTATTTATAAACAATAGAATATTAGGTATTAAGTCTTTATTCCACTTAACCTCTTTTTATTGCCACGACTAAGCGAATGACACAACTTCTATCTTGAAGTGTAATTACACACTTGTTTCTTGCACATTTAAGAATCAATGTATATTGTGTATGGGTTTAACGATCCACCAACTTGTAAACTTTCTTATGGTTTTCATGTATATTTGTAATACTCAGTATCTTAATTACACTACTTGAGGGACTTAACAGAGAGAATCGTGATCATAGTGATCAGTTATAACCACAATTGTATCCAATATAAGGGACATAGGGTGATGGTTTCAACTTTACGTTGCTTACCAGGTCTCCTTTTCTTCATCAATCAAATACACATGAAACACCATACACAAAACTCCTGCAATCAATTAAACGTAAGGTTATAACTCATCTCTTCATGAACCTCTACCATAAATCTCAATATTAAATCTATGTCACTTAAAAGTTCACATACGAACACTCACATTTGGTTCAATCATTTACCAAAGTGTCACTCTAGAATTGGCAATCTCACATATCTATCTATCATCGATACAATGGTATTATTATTTTGAAACTTTATTTATTTTAATATAATACATTGTCAAGATTTGTTCCAAACTGAACATTGTACTTATTTATGTTAGTTCTAGGGTTTAATCTAAATGACTAACAAGTATAAACAAGTCTCTACTACTTGTTACTTCAAGGTGAGTGCTCTCTTTTCTTAAAGCGATTTCGCCCCCACTATTCGAATGAATAACGTGCAACGGGTTATTGGCGAATCACCTCCCAAGATACAATGAAACAACGTATGTAGAACTTTATCAACACTACACGAGGTGGTGATAAACCGGACGAACTACTGAGTTTTCAAGGATTTCTGACACTAAATATTGTGTTTCTTAAGCAACACAATATTCAGCAATCTGGTACATAAGAAAAGTGTTTTTGGTGTGTAAAAGAATGATTTTTGTGTGTTATTGAAATGACAGCCATGTTGCCTTTATATAGGTTTTATGGTGACTCTTCAAATAGGCACACTATCCCTTCAAGAGGCACCATTTACAACCTTTCACAGAAACTAGTCAAGAGTCACGACTTTTGACCAATGGTGATGTTTCATAGAAGCAGTTATTACACGAAGAGATGCAATGGTTCCAATAGATATATAAGGCGATGGATCAACCCTTCCGTGTATTAATGGACCAGTAGAATCAAAAATACAAAAAGCCCAACATGTTCTATTAATCCAATATGTTCTATTAATTCTACAAATAAACAAGGATTGAGCATCCTTATAAACTCAATTTGGTTTATTCTTTTATCTATGTGGGACAAAACAAAACACACCAAAATCACATATCTCTTTTTCCTAAGACCCAACCCAAAAGACTAAACTTATCTTGTTTATTTTTAAAAATTCCCAACAATCCCCCACCAATTTTAAAATAGACAAGGTTGAAAAGATTGACACGACACGACCTAACCAGACTCTGAAATCCTTGGGGGTGTTATGCATAAGTAAAGGTGGAATATCATACCTTGAACCTTTACGTAGTGAGAACACTCAAGTCTAACTAGGGTAAGAATGGTTGAACCAAAGTCATTGAACCATCTTCCTTTATGTGTTAGACGGAAACGCCTCACGCATCTCCTTCCTCTCATTCATTCAATCCACTGAAAGCCGACCCTTTAACAGGCCATGGGTCTTATCTTGGTTTCTCAAAATGCTATAGAGCCAAGCCCTTGAGCTCATAGGAAGCGGCCACACTTCCGCATTTAGATAGGTGTACCTTATCAAAAGTGTTCTCGTAACTATGAACACTCCAACACAAGGTGTGTTATAAGTCCATTAAGAATTATATTCAACCTCTATCTACATTACGATTCTAAGTTCCACTATTCCTTGGATGGTATTTTGTAAATTTCGTAGAACTTCAGTCACGTTCGGATGATGTACTTTTACTTGATCCCGAGACTTGGTGAAATACCAAGTGTCAAGGCAAGGTTCCATCATGGGTGACTATATATTATGTGGGCTTGCTCCCATCCCTTAAATACTTCAATCAATTTTACATGATAATTTCTTACTTAATTGTAAGAAACTATTGGTGATCACCATGTCTTCATCTAACTGATTGAGTTTGGTATTTAGGTCTAATTTGTTGTGACTAAACCGCGCACACCGCACACACAAATTAGTGGCTTTTGGTTATATACAAAATGTCTATTAAACAAGTCCCCTGATGTAGTCGCTCCTTTGAAATATGCAGTGATGTCTAGTTAAGTTCATGATACAACTTGTTTTATTTGATCACGTGACAAGAAACCCCCACCATGTTCTCTTATCTCTTTGATCAATTAGCAAATTTGCACACGTGTAGGGGTGTTAAAAAAAACCATGAAACCGACGAACCGAGCAGAACCGCTCAATCCGAAACCGAAAAAACCCGAAACCGAAAAAACCCGCTTATAATGGTTCGGTTTCGGTTTTTACTTTTAGATATCCGCGGTTAACCGAATCGAACCGAATCGTGCATATTATACATGATTATTTTCTAACTAATATTCAAATAATTGTACAAGTATTAACCGATTATTGCAATACTTTTATTGTATAACGACTTTTTCGCTCGTAAAGTAAACATTTGTAAAAATCTATGTGTGAAAATTGATTAATGTGATCGTAATCTATAACGTCGAGTAATATTTTTTGTTAATACATTATATATGAATATTTGAATGCAATTATTGTAACGAAATACTTAAGTTTTATATGACTTTTAAATTCAACGTCATTTAATTTTACTAGAAATACATTTTATGTTCTAGACTATGTAATATTTTGTACGGTTAAACTCTATTAAACGTCAAAAAAGGTTAACCGTGACCCGAACCGCGGGTAACCGCTCACTTTGGGTACCCGCATGTCCGGTTACCCGCCTAGTACGGTTCGACGACGTATAGTAAAATTAATTACCCGCCCCGCGACGGATAGTTTAAATCTTCCAACTAACCAAACCGAACCGCCCTATGAACACCCTTACACACGTGTATACGTTTTGTCTTTATATACATTCATTACATAGTAAACCATGTTCCATTAATTTGGAAATCCAAATATACCATTGTTAATAAAGCAAGACATCATCATACTGCCATTCAGTAATAAAGACTGAGATATTGATATGTGCTTAAATACACATACCTTTTACTTAATAAAACGAGCTAAAAGACCAATAATGACCAATAAATACAGAAAAATGCATTGTATTCGTTTGTATTATGAATTGTGTCTTGCAGGTAATGGATATTCAATAAAAGGACAAAAATGAAGCAGAACGGACAAAATCGAGCACGGGAATGGAAAGAGTGTGGAAAACCGAGGCCGAAGGCATATACATCCTTAATGGGCCAACCCGTACCCATTCTAATGGTCTGGGTCAGCCTATTAGCATTGTATATCTATAAAACCTTAAGCTTAAAAATTGTAAGCCTTATACATATCTATAAAGTCCAATTCCTTCTCTTATAACCCATTCTAAGCCCAATACAATAAGTCAAAGCCCAAAAACCAAATCCAACCCAACCCTGGTCCATGGTCACAAATTACCCGGTCAACATTTACTGTAGCCTTTCCCTTTCCCTTCATTTGACCACCATTTTCATACCAGGGTAAAAGTCACCCAAGCACACACACTCGCTTGCAAGTGTTTCTAGAAGGAAGGCCTTGCTAACAATGCCTGACACACCTAACATCCACGCTGGCAATCCGCTGGGTAATAATGATTGGTTGATGTGACATATCAAAAATGAAGGGCTCAGATTGATTCATATAATTGAGGCGGTTTGATGAAAGGCTAGGATTAAAGATTAGAGAGCACTCCTCAAGCCTCTCACATAACAAACACACATGGATTCTATAAATAGAGAAGAGATTTTCACATTTGTTCTTGTTAGATTTTAGGATTAGCTTAGGAGTAGTATAATTTTACTTTAAGTTTTATTTACAGCTTCTTCGTCTTTTAAATTCAGTATTTTTCCATTTCCAAGCTTTGTAAACATTTCAAGTTATTAATAAAATTGCAAGTTTATACATAATCCTGTTTCCAATTATGTTTTGCACAACTTATGCAAATGTGTTCAATGTTATTTAGATAAGCTCTAATATACCTTTAATAAGCTAAGTTACTTAGCTTATAGCTTTTAGTAAACAAATCTCATAATCTGTCTTAGTTTTATTCACAAATCCACTCTCAAATAATACCTCAGCTTGTTTTATGTATGATAAGCAAATTCGGGACGGGCTTATGGACCTCACCAGCTTGTTCTAAACAAGCTGGAGCTTAGTAGATAAGCTATTTTGAGCCTTTTATAGTCCCTATTCAGCTGGAATTAAGGTAATTCTCCCTTTATCTCTTTTAAGCTCAATTTCTGAATTGCTTATTTTTCAGCTTATTTGTGTTTTTTTTGCTTGTTTATTTCTGTCTATTATTACTTATTTAGTCATTTGAGATCTATGTGATGCTTATTAATAATAGTTTTCAGTCTAATAGTCATTTGAATATTGAATTCATATAAACTGCCTTATAAATTTTCTTAAAATTGCTTATTCTAGTTTACTTATTTCCTGTGCTTATTTCTATGTTTTTAATGCTTAATTCTACTTATGCTTAATTTGTTTTTCTATTTCAAAGCTTATCTTAATATGTTTAAGTTTAAAAATGGATCTTTGAATTTTAAAGGGGTGTTTGGGATAACCGTTTTAGATAGGGTTAAATAAGGTTAAAATCAGTTTTTAGCACTCAAGTCAATTTCATAAGCTCTTATTAAATCTATGATCTAGTTTTCATATGCTTAGATTTGGTATTGTTAAGTTTTGATCTAAGTTTAAGTCTGTTAGGTTCATAAGTTGTTCAAACAGCTTATGAGTAAATTATCTTAGAAATGTACTCAAGGTATGGTTTTTGTGGTTAATTTGAGCCTCTAATGCATCATCGCATTACTGCTTTGAGTCACATTACTTTGGAAAAGCCTTTTTAAAACTTTGGTTCAAAGTCAGTCAAATAGTTTTTAAAGATTCAGTAATGAAGATAAATTGTGGTTAGGACTTAGCTTATCTTTGAGTCATTTTAGCTTATTATAAGTTGTTCTTTATCTATTTTAAGTTTTTGCCTTTTAATCTTGCTTGTTGAGTCTTATTATAAGTTTCAAATCTGTCATTTTCTTCAAAAAGCCAAAAATAAGTAGTTGAGTCTGCCAATTTCATAGTCCTTTTCTAGCTTACTTGTTTAGCTTATGATCTGAATTCTAGCTTATCTGTGTTCCTTAAGTGTTAGTCTTAATATGTTTTAAGCTTGTTAGCTTTTTCTCAAGCTTATTAGTCCTTAAAATCTAGCTTAAAGTTTGTTAAAAGTTGTCTTAAGTTTTTTTTAAGCATTCTGTTTTTAGCTTTTTTGATGTTTTCTAGCTTATTCTGTTAGCTTAACATTAGTCCTTATAGCTTATTAGGTCTAGCTTAATATTTGTTTCTGCTTATTTACTTCTTTTAAATGCTTATTGAGTCTTTTAAAAGCTTAGCAGTCCTATCTATTAGCCTAGCAACCTTAACCAGTTTTTAAGCTTAACTGTCACCGTTAGTAGCTTATTTCTAGCTTATTTAAGGTTTTCTAAAAAAATTCATTTTTTAAAAGTTGCCTATTTTTCTTAGCTTATTAGTTTTTTTAAAATTTCAAAAATAAAAATGTTTTCCAAAAAGGATGGCCACAGGTTTCGATCCTGTGACCTCCTCTTTAACACACCAACGTTTTTAACACACGCACCACAACCAACTGCGCCCTTAGGTCTTTTCTGTTAGACCCTTGGGCCAATTTTCTTTTATACTCTTTTTAATATTTTTGCTTATTTGCTTTTTTAACTGCTTATCTAGTTTAGCTTATTTTCCAGTTTTATTTTTCCTGCCTTAGTAATAGTTTAAAGTATTTTCTGTAATTTTTCTGGATTTTTATAAATTTGTTTACTAATTTTAATATTTTATTTAGTTCAAAAGTGTTTTTAATTCATAATAAATAAAATAAAAATCAAAAAAATATAATTCTTTTTCTGAAAATTATTTTTAGTAATTTAGGATTTATAAAAATTTAAATTGAGGTTGTAGGGTTAAAATTTGATTTTCTTGCTTGCTTAGTCGCGTTTTCATATTCTCGTTAACGTTTTTATGCTTAATCCCTTAAATGTCTTAAATGTCTTAATTGTTTACTTGCTTTTAACATGTTTTCTACATTTTCATTAGTAGTTATAGAATTCAAAATCAAAATCTTGAATTATTCAAATCACGCGATCACGAACTTAACCGATTCTCAATTCACGCTTCGTCGAAGAAACGACCCGAGAGGTTTTAAATTTTATTTTGGATAAAAGTAATCTTTTCAAATCCTTACGGAATACTTATCTTATACTATTATTGATATCGTCCTTATATATACCTACGTGTGTGTTTGGGTTCGAATCAATTTTTGGTGCCGTTGTCGGGGAGGTGTGTGCGATTATCGTGTTTCGTTCGAAGATTAGTGTTTTGAAGACCCTTCCTCGTGAAGTTATCGCTTTCAATTGTGAATATTTTCTTCTAAAAATACAAAAATATTTTACAATTCTATTTTTATTTTATTTTAATATTAAAAATAACTGTTTGTTAATTGTCGTATCGGCTCATCTTTAGTTAACAAACTATAAGAGAGGTATAAGGAGGGTCGATCTCACGATCTTCGACCCGAAAGGAGAATGTTTTTAAAACGCTTCGCGCTTACCCGCTCCTCCGCTTCTTTGTGGGTTTTCTAGAGAGCTACCGTGCACTATTGACTTTCGGTTACCAAAAATATTTTTCTTTCTTATTTTTATTTTCTTTATGTATTATTTGAAAAATATATAAATATTCTTCTCTACCCTCTTATCGGTTTAATTCTTTCTCTTACCCCTCTCTATTGTTTAATTCTTATGGCGTCGCTCAACTATTGTTGTATCTGTAAAGGCGAATGAGTAATGATCGGATATTTTGTCGACCGTGTATGTGTGAGCGACATTCATTGATGATCTTCCGAATTCTTCTGACCACCCTCCACAACCCCAAACTCACTCTTTTGAGTCAAACGGTGATCCACCACAAGTTCTGTTTATTCCTAATCTGGATCCGTGTTACAATCAAAACGTCGACAATAATTTTCCACAAACTTCACCAAGTTTTCCACAACAATATCTTTGTTGTACTCGCCGTGTGGGTCCTCATGAGACTTTTCAATGTCAACAATTAATATTCTATAAGCCGGAACCTTGCTACAATCTAAACTTTGATGATAATTTTCCACAAACTTTCCTAATTTTCAACAACAATTTCTTTGTTGTGAAAACTGCGGGGGTCCTCACGAGACTTTCTAGTGTCAACCGATGAACCAAAATTCTAATTCTTTCGGTTTTGAGCTAATTCAACCCCCGCAGTATTACGTCATGCATCAACCTTCTGAGGAAAGCGTTAAAGAATTTGAAAAGCAAACTGTAGTGATATCCGCTTTGGAAGAAGTGATTCAACCTCCTCAAGAAACGAGTGTGGAAATTTTGCAAGCTAGAAAAAACCTAATGAATCAATGTATGTAGAAATTTATCAACACTACACGAGGTGGTGATAAACCAGACGAACTACTGAGTTTGTAAGGATTTCTGACACTAAATATTATGTTTCTTAAGCAACACAATATTCAGCAATCTGGTACATAAGAAAAGTGTTTTTGGTGTGTAAAAGAATGATTTTCGTGTGTTCTTGAAATGACAGCCATGTTGCCTTTATATAGGTTTTATGGTGACTCTTCAAACAAGCACACTATCCCTTCAAGAGGCACCATTTACAACCCTTTCACAGAAACTAGTCAAGAGTCACGACTTTTGACCAATGGTGATGTTTCATAGAAGCAGTTATTACAAGAAGAGATGCATTGGTTCCCAATAGATATATAAGGCGATGGATCAACCCTTCCGTGTATTAATGGATCAGTAGAATCAAAAATACAAAAAGCCCAACATGTTCTATTAATCCAATATGTTCTATTAATTTCTACACATAAACAAGGATTTGAGCATCCTTATAAGCTTAATTTGGTTTATTCTTTTATTTACGTGGGACAAAATAAAACACACCAAAATCACATATCTCTTTTTCCTAAGACCCAACCCAAAAGACTAAACTTATCTTGTTTATTTTTAAAAATTCTTAACAATTTATTTATTAAGTCATATATACAGATAAACAAATAATACAAATCTATTTTTATTTTAAAAACAAGTTAATGACATTGCATTGACACTTTTATAAAATAAACTTAACAACTACTACTTTACTTTAGAATACACAAAACCACATATTCTACATATTCTCATATGTAAATTTCATCAAAATACTCCTTTTTGATCGTCAATTTATACATTCTTTCCTGAATGTAGGATTTACCAATTAAAGGCACGGTCACCAAAATTTATCCATGATAATGGCGCTCCAAAGCAAAGAGAATTATTGTGTCATCTTCAATAGCCAACATGCTAAAAGACCAATTCATGTTAATTTTCAAACAATTATATTGCTGAAAGATGTAAAAACGCATATTGTTATTTTTCAACCACTGCATCTATTCACCAGTTGGCGTCATCATAGTTTACAGTTCTCCTTTACCTTCTCGTAATAGAACAAAATGTCACATAAGAAACATACATATATATGATCCATCACTTATGTTACACACATCCTTAAATCCAATCTATAATCATGTAATTTCCTTTTATCACTTTTAGATTCTCCATTCTTAATCGTAATTGTAAAAGGGAAATACATTGCATATCACGATATGCAGTGACTAAAGTTTAAAGAAACTTCTTGAAAAATCGACCTTAAACCATTTCGAACCGGTTTTAAACCCTTAAACAAAGAAGAGTTTTACAAACATTATTTGATCAAAATATTAGTTCTCTAACCAATTTTAAGATATCACAACATATTTATAGGTCATGCATTAGTTCATATGGTTTCATTATATGCTAGACAATTTTGGTTACTAAATGAAGCTCTCTGATTACGCATCGACTAATCATTTTGTTTCATATCGAGTCTACGGAAATACTTTAAAGATTGTTGAACTTTATGTTCTCTCGCGACTATCTGTTTCGATGAAGTAAACATAGTAGAAATACCTTACTGATGTAATGCCTCATAACTGTTGGGTTATGGTAGTCGAATAAGCACTTATACGTTACGAATATGTGAGTCTATTGGGGGCACACACGTTAATACACGGAGAACATGTTTTATACTTCACGTTTTATATAAATCACAAGGACTATAAATGAACAATACCCGAACCCAAGGGTGGCCGGTTTCCTAAGGAGGATTAAGAGGGGGTGTTTGTTCGATTGGTGTATAAGGAGAACAAGAGGACGGAGAGTTGTGATGGGACTAGGACTCGTATCCTAGTTGAACTAAGCTAGGGATAAAAGGGCTATAAATACCCCTCACCCCATAGCTCATTCATACGACATACACAATTCTCAATACCTTAAAAAATAGTGTTTAGTTTTTTCTTGTTCTTCTCCAACCGAGTTCGACAACTTTCACAAAGGTTAATTCGATTTTCGGTTGTTCTATTCCCAAGCCGATTCAAACCTTAAGTCTTTTAAGAGTTTCGGTTCTTGTATCATCTCCTAGCTCGACGTGTTTGGCAAGTTCGTGGTTTGTGGATTAAAACCCTAAAAGGGTTTCGGGTTTTGCACTTATTCGGTCCAAGGGTTATTCGGTTAGATTAGGGTTTTACAAACCCTAATTCGGTTCATTAATTTCGCATATCATCTCAAAGGGTGCGATTGGTATTCGGTTATAATACAAAGGTTGTTAGTTAGTGGAGTTAAGCCTAGCAAGCTTACGTGTTCGGTTGACGTGATTGTGTGAGCAACCGTAGAGGCAATTTACTTTAATTGCTTGTTTCGTTTTCTTGATCAATTATCAAAGAGGTACGCGTTTCTTTTACTTCTTGTTTAAGTGTTAACCATATGCTATTACTAGATCCAAATAGTTACTTGGTTACCTAGATGTTAAATCCCAACAATAACAACCTCATTAAACCGAACCGAATAACTGAGGAGACGGTAGATTCGTATATAACAGCAACAAGCAACAAGTATTATCACCATGGTCATCTAGTGTCTTCGTATCTGTCAAACACGTAACAAACAGAACCGTACGGAATGTCAAATCCTTGTCCTTTAAAGTACTTTCAGCACTTCGTAAGTTGCTCGAGTTTCCAAGCGTAAGCACCCAGGATTAAAACAGTTCTACACATGTAATCTTTGAGTAGCAACAAGTACTGTTGATTACAACACGAAGATGGTAACAGAATAACAACAAGAGCAGAAGCAAATTCCAACGAGTGAATATGGTGTTTTTGTGTCTGTACTTTCATACAATTCATGCTATCTCTTTATAACAAAAGATCTTTTGGATATGATAACCCACTTCCAGATGACGTCTACCACTATCCCATAAGATCACGTCAAACACCAATTCAATGTACAAGTGCTACTTTAACTTGTACTAATAGCTATATTATAAATACAATCACTTGCAGCTTCAACAATTTGTACTTTGTGCTTCATAAATGGGCAAACTTGCCAACATCAGCTTAAGTCCCAACAAAATGTTGCCTGCATTTGTTTTAGTATTAATTTAAACAATTATTATTCGGAAGCATGAGATCTTTTACAAACTCGATGTAAAATTTGTTTGAACATTTACATTCTTATCAAGCTCTTAATTATTTTTGAAAAGCATGTTTTTGCTTAACCAAGAATAGTCACCAAAACAAATAAAACAATCTAAATAGCAACATCAGTTAGCGACGGTTTTGGATTTCGGAATGCTTTAATGTTTATTGAAATTAAAAGACGTTAATATATGTGTAGAGCTTTACACGATTGTGATGAATAAATAAAAACGCATGCTATCTATGACTATAAATCCTTTCCTGCTTGTTCCTAGAAAAATCAAGTATCAATTTTAATTATTCATATGCACAAAAACAATGATTCTACATGCATGTAAGTTCCCTTGAAAATTTTCATTAACCCATCGATCTAGAAGCCGTAGTGGAACTTGTTATACTGGCAGAAAAATGTTCAGTCTGGTCACCAGTTGTCGTAGTTTGTTCAGAGACAACAGGTGCAGATCTAGCAAACGACACTGGTGGTTCAGATGGTACAGGAAGGTTCGCGGACCATTGACCTTCGAGCATGAATACAACAGTGGACATGGTTGGGCGATCATGTGGGTCTTCTTGGACACATAATAACGCGATATTTATCCATCTAAGAGCTTCATCAATCGAGAAATTTTGAATTATGCGACTATCTATCAACTGTTCTCCTTTGTTTTCTTTCCATAAGCGAAAGGCCTTCAGTAATTAAGAACGTTAAAGATTGATAAGATTCGCGATAGACAACATAGACCATACAATTTATACAAATGAAAATGAAAATATGAACTGCTTACGGTTGAGAGGAAGTTTTGGGGCTGGTCTTGGTAAGTAAATCTGTTGTTTCGTTGTCCAGCAACAATTTCTAGCAGCAACACACCGAAACTATAGACATCAGATTTTGTTGAGAATAGTCCTTCCATTGCGTACTCTGGTGCCATGTATCCACTGTCACATCAAGCCTCATCATCATTAGAAATATATAATGACACTTTTATTTTGCACAAAAAGCAATTTGTGTGCGTATGATAAAAAAATACAGGTGGATAATTATGTGTTCAAATTTATATGTGACGGTTTTAGCAGCAATGATGCGTTACTAGCTAGTAGCTTGGATTGTGAGCTTACTAAGTTCCAACGATTCGGTTAGTGGCAGCTTCCATTTGATTGCCTCCGAATATTCTAGCTGTCCCAAAATCTGAAATTTTCGGGTTCATCTCATTATCCAAAAGAATATTGCTTGCCTTCATATCCCGATGAATAATTTTAAGACGTGAGTCTTCGTGTAGGTACCGAAGTCCTTTGGCAATTCCAATCACAATCTTGGTACGCGTAGCCCAGTCCAGTTCTTCACACTTGTTAGCATCTGATACATTAATTTGTTAAAAAACTTAGGTAAAGATACAGAAAAGAAAAATATGCTACAAACGTACGTTAGGTTGACCAGGTAGGTTTGTCACTAAAGGAATTCCTTTTCTAAGGATGTGGCTCCAATGGGAGCAAATAATTGTGATAAAAAGAGAGTAAATACGAACCGAAAAGGAATGTGTCAAGGCTGTTATTAGCCATAAACTCGTAGATGAGAAGCCGTTCAGACCCTTTTACGCAGTAACCCAAAAGACGAACAAGATTTTTGTGTTGAAGCTTTATAATCAATTGTACTTCTGTCTTAAACTCTACAAGACCTTGCCCGGAGTTCCTTGACAATCGTTTTACCGCTATTTCTTTCATCTCTAGCTTGCCCTGTAATTAGCTCAAAATTCTGAATAAAGAAAAAAACTACACAAACTCGAGTGACGCACCAATACCAAAGGATCGTAGAATACCTTGTAAACAGGACCAAAACCACCTTCCCCGAGCTTATTTTCCAACGAAAAGTTGTTGGTAGCAACCTGTATTACACCTAGATTGAAATAATTCATCTCTCCAGTGTCTTCATCCTCCCTTTGGTGCTTACTTCCTTCCGGAGAACTGTCGCTAAACCCCACTTGAACCTCTGGTAACAGAGGACCTACTTAGACAAAAACATGACTGCAAATAATAAGACTTGTTTTTTGTGTCTAAATACCTTAATTATTTAAGTATAATAATCCCCCCCTGTCTTTTAAGGGTTATTCTAACTCCCTGTTTTTGATTTTCTTGTCTGACCGTTTCTCTTTTGTTTCTGGCGGCTCCTGAAAATGAAGAAGAAGACTACCACAAGGATCGCCGCTACTGCCGCTAATATTGGACCGACAATGACTCCGAGACTGGTGCCTTTTGAACTTAGAACTTAACTGCAAGTGCCAACAGTTTATCTACTCTGCAAAAATATGAACTTCCCGCCGCCGCAACCTGTCACAAATTTTAAAAACAAACCGAACTGTAGTGTTGGAGACGGAGGAGCAGGAAACCATGTCGAATTGAAAAAACGATCTCTCTCGTACCGAATAACACAATCAGGAAGATAAACTCTAACTCCCAATCGTCTTTCATATAGTCTAGCCGAATCAATGGCTCTCGCAAAGCAATTATCGCATTGTGTCGCTGTTAAATCAGGAGTACACTGCATCATTCCATAGACTGTCAAAAACCCTGCCGATATGTTTCCTGAAGCGTATTTCCGGAGCTGTCCACCACGTGCAGCTTCCGATCTTAATGCTCCAAGCAAATTTACAACGCTTTGATTCCATTGATCAAAGCTAGAATTTGGAACATTATTCAAATTAAAGAATATAACTCCACTCTGCCCAATACCATTAGCCATAGATCGATTTGAGTACTTCAAGAAACACAAGATCTACAACGCAGCCGCCTCCACTTTGTTCGACAAACTGCTTAACCGGGAGTAGCCATCATCTACACATCTCCTACAGCTTTCTGGCTCCATATCTCCACGGCAAAGGGCGTCCGCATTAGCTTGTCCAGCAGTAGAGTTGTAAACCCAAACCCCGTTATTTGTTCCAGTTAAGGCATAGAGCACATCGTTGAGGTTTTGTTGGTAGGCGGAGTTTTGTGTGTAGTTTTGGTCGCCGCAATACTGACCCCAAAAATCATCTTGGGCTACGGTTAAATCAAAACTATGGATCAAGATTGCAAAACAGAAAACCAAGATGGGGATATTCATTTGTGTTTGATTATTGACCAGGGGGTTTATGGTATGAAATTAAGTTAAATATGATTTGAATCAAATGAATTGGTCTCTAGAGTTGGTCAAGACTTTTAAGAATAGAGACAAAGTCCAAATTGATGATGTAGATAGTTATGGCTTGGACGGACAATTTCAGGTTTTCAACACATTTACGCGAGAAATGGTACTCATGCCTAATAATTATTACATGAAAAAGATAGTACATGGTGTTAATATAAAATTTGGGTTGTGGTCGATAGATTTAGTCTTAGCACTATATATTGAAATATTCAAATCCCAAAATTACTTTGGTCAGCGTGGTTACAAATTCATTGACATTGATTAATTTTGATGGTTTCATAATGCGTACGTAACTTTGTTTAATAGTCCGAGTTTTGATATCTGGCATTAACATTCAGAACATGTCATAAAAATGTTGTATCTTATTATGCACTGTCTAACGATGTTTTGGACGTATCCGAAATTGCGAGTTAGATGAAATTCCGTTTAATAACTTTATACTTAAAGGCGTATGTACCGAAACATAATTTTCATCTTCTGTGTTATATATGAGTTTTTCTAACTTCTGCCTCAAGGGCACAAGTTAAGAAGGGCTTCACAGATTGTGTGTCCAAATGATCAGCAGTCTCTCATATCAAGTCCAATAGTAATTGATTAATCATTTAGAATATGACACTCAGGCAGTGGACAATCTTTAACTTGTGCTCCAAAAGCACAAGTTAAAAAAATTCTTACATTTAAATTCAAATCTACATCTCAATCCTAAACTCATCTACAAACCAAACGGGCCCTAAGTAACATTCACATGCTTTAAACCATAATTTGGATACATAAATTATAACCATTTTACTCATCATCTTTAACATTTTACTTTTTCCACCAAGTCATCATTTCATACATTCTTAACATATCGATATGTTTCTTCCAAAGTTTTCAACCCTCACTAGGTCATCATACATTATATTTGCATTGCATTTTATCATATCAACATGACTCTATTATGTTTTCAATTCTTTCTAGTGCATCTCAAGATTTCTAGCACAACTAACATTAACCATAAATTTTTACTCATCACACTCAAACATACTTTTCTATCACTCTTTTTATACAACATGGTTTATCACACCTTAATCATGCATTTATACTTCCTCATACTTTAACTTATGCATTCTCACATTCACGCTTTAAGCATGCATCAGTATCACGTCATATTTCAAATCAAGCTTTACATCTCGACATACCAATTAGTCAGCAGTCAATTCATGCACCTCTATGCATCATACTTAAAATACATAATTCCATTGCATTTAGACATTTAGAAATTCACCATATCAATTTAGCTCAAGTTATGCATTCATACGCATTAAACTTAGATTATGTTTTCCAATGCTCTTAAACATCTAGTAATTTACCATATTACCCACTTAGTACATAAAAAATCTATTTTGCCAAACATTCTTTTTTATCCATATTACCTACTTTATAGTACATAACAAATCCATTTTCAATCCACACGCATTTAACCACAAAATTTTGACTTGAAAGATTTTTAAATACACAAAAGACTGCGCTTTTCAATTCACTATGGAGGATTAATTTGCTTCAAGCATATAGCTATCTAATTCTACTTTACTAGTTATCATTATCAATATAAACAATCAGCAGGAACTCCGCCTGCCAATGTGAGTACCCGACCCGACCCGCCAAGGGCCCATAACCCGGCCCACAACCGTCCCGTTTGACCCATCAACTCGGCCCATTTCTGGCCCATTAAGCCGGTCCATTTTTCCGCCCATTTTCGGCCCATGTTAATTTTACAAAATACCCTCATACTATGTGCAAATTACGAAACTTACCCTAACTTTAAAAAAATTACAAAATACCCCGTCTCTCACTAACGGCTGTTAAGTAACGACAGTTAGTTTAGTTTAACGACCGTTAATTTTTTTTATGCAATTTATAAAAATAGCCATTTGACTAATCGGTCTTTCACATCGTTAGTATCACGTCCTGCAGCGGAGCGCGAAGAATTCCACCCCGTATATACAAATCAAGAAGTACTTTCATTCATAGCTTCCTTTTTTAAGGTCTATAACCAAAACCTTATTTTGCCACACAAACCTAAAAAAAATTCGACAACTCAAACGTAAGCTTTATCTTAGTAAGTAATCAGAAATAACAAGCTATTATATACATTTTTGCATCACATACTCTTCATAACAAGTCTATAAGGATAGACCAAACTAACTTTTGCATACATAGCACTCTAAACCATTCATAAACCTATATCAACATAGAGGAAAGTTTGATCTAAACCAAATTTATATTAAAAACCTAATGATCCAATTCTAGCCATTCATTTTTTTATCAAATTAAAAAAACACACTTTCATTTCTTTTTTAGAAAAATTAAATATCTCACAAACCGGTTACGCAAAATGAACCATACCATCATGACGAGAATTAAATCATCTTTTTATAGAGTGGCACTTCTATATACTTTCGACGAACTTTTTTTTTCAATTTTTTTCAGTTACGTCTTAATAAAATCACATGTGATTTGTTATTTTAAACATATGTGATTTTATGAAATCAAAAGTGATTTTATGAAATCACATGTAATTTGTATCACAATCACATGTGATTTTTCGAGATGTAACTGAAAAAAATCAAAAAAAAAGTTCATCGAAAGTATATCGAAGTGCCCGTATACTGAAAGATAAAAAAATACTCATCGCGATGGTGTATTTTTTTTCGCTTGACGATTTACTGTTTGCAATATATTATATTTAAAAAAAATAGAAAGTGAGTTTTTTATAAAAAAATTAAGTAATATGATTGATCCATTGAATCTTTATATACTTTTGTGTCTATATTGTAATATTGATCTCAATTCTATCAACATAAGTTCATCACATACCATGCATACATAGATATAAAATTAGGAGTAAATTGCATAAATCGTCCTTAATGTTTGGACAAATTGCATGTTTCGTCCCAAACGTTACGAAAGTGCAATGATCGTCCCTGTGGGGAAACTTTTGGTGCAAGTATCGTCCTTGTGTGAAAAATTTTGGGGAAATATTTTGTGCAAGTATCGTCCCTGCGGGGACGATACTTGCACCAAAGGTTTTCCCATAAGGACGGTCCTTGCACTTTCGTAATGTTTGAGACAAAACATGCAATTTGACCAAACTTTAAGGACTAGTTATGCAATTTACTCTAAAATTAGGTAAACTACTTACCTTAACTAGTTATGACTAACTAACTTAATTTTAGCATTGGAGTCCATACTATCCACATCATGATTCATATACCCGTATCACCATAATATAAAATATGATAAATCAATATAAACACATACTATAACCAAAGGATTAGGATCCTTTAAACTTTATAGGTAAAGTTCTCTCACAAAGGTAATACCGAAGCCCACTACGGGACCTGGTTTTCTTTTTTACTTGTGAAGGAACTTTACGTCTGAAGTTCATTTCAACTTTACTTACCTCAAAAGATAGCTACTTAACCAAAAATTGCCATCACCAAATCATCTAAACAAGAATCACTATAAAGACTTAGCATTTATTTCAATGCATATCAAATAAAAAGGTGTAACATTATCCATTTACACACACCAAATTCACTTCTGACATGAATATGATCATTATCATGATCATACGTGAAAACCTCCAAATCATCTTTTTCAACATTCACCCATAAAAGTAATTTAGACCTCTAACATCATCACATTATTACTTTGGCTCAAAACCCTCTTTACCCAAAATACCCAATTTGTCATAAGAACCCTATTTCTTAACTATGCAATTCATCATGAATTAAGCACACCCACCTTATGGGGATTATAGTTAAAGACTAACTCTTGCATTGGAACACTTGATTCACCTTAACTTAATCACCAAGAATTCCTTGTCTTCCCTCCTCTTTTCTTTCTCTATTCTCACCCACCAACATAAGAACAATGTGGAAAGTTGTGGAAATATGGTGGGTATTTTATCTTAAAAATTCTGGACAAAGTTTGATAATATGACATATTTGGTCCATCATAAAGTTTCACTTCTAGCATATCTGTCAAAAACTTACCAATCATAATAAATCTTCAAATACATAAATGTTATATAGTTATACTTGTACAAGTTATTTTAATAATAAAATACTTAAACCTGTTTCGGGGTGTAACATAAGACGCAAAAAATCTTTACTAATTTATTAATCTTGTTATGGCACTGCTAAGGCCTGAAAAGAATATAGTGTCGATGATAAATTAAATTGGATATTTTATTATGTTAAAATTGCAGATTTCTACATCTCTTTATTGGTGACCAAGTAAAGTGTATCATGTATGTGAGTTTAAAAGTTCAGATTTGAAAAGCATAGAAGATGATCGGAAAATATGGTTAGAAAATCTAAAAAGATGACCAGAAAAAGATCAGCAGAAAATGGCTGAAAAAAGTGGATCGAGAAGATGATCAGAATATGACCTGACATCTCTGTGAAATTTTGCAGGTCAAATTACCGACAAAAAATTGTGAAATTTTGTAGAGTATTTATGGTAATTTGCAAAGTTCTGTCGGGTATTTTTTTTAATCCATGAGGATTAAGAGCCCAACACATTGGGGCCCATCTTGGGTCCATTTAGTCCTTATTTTGGGCATCGAAAAGAGTAAAAAAAGAAAAAAAAAGATTTTCGGAGTTCTTATCACCCAAAACCCAGCAGCAATGTTTCGTCGATCCCCGGAGTTTGCACCGTCGGATCGTCACGATTTT
>BQNB010047397.1:13203-43142 GCA_026074375.1 Tanacetum coccineum | reverse complement strand
GAGTTTGCAAGTTTCCATGATAGACTTTAAATACGCAAAGCTTGTTTTATTAGACTAAGCATTCACGGATCTTTTTATTAATGATTTTAAATTTGCGAAGAACGAAAAATGATAGAGTTGATTATAAGTTAGATGCTAAGCGTGGAGTAGTTGAAACTCTTTAGAGCTCATAGAGGTTAATTGTGGCTTTTTGCTCCCATCAGCTTAATAAACTTTATATAATTGTTGAATAAATAAAGTTACTTTAGGTTTTTGCGATTCTTAGTTTAAATCACTTCGTAGAGATTCCTTCTAGTGAAAGTAAGGTACACATCGAGGTTTTGTCAGTGTTGTGAGAAAATAGGCTACCGATTCCTGACGGCTCGCTACCGTTGTCTAGGTAGTTAAAAGACCACAGGACTTGAAATTTGGCTATAATAATAATAGTTATGTAATAAACCGAAGCCGAAATAAGACCACTACCTCTTGCCGGCTCACAACCGATGTGGTAGTCGTTTAAAGGGTAGAGGTAATAATAATAATAAAAACTGTGGGCTGATAAAAGTTTACTGCCTTCTGCCGGCTCATAACCGATGTGGCAGTCTTTTAAATAAGGCACATAGTAATAAGCCGAGACTGATAAAAGTTTGCTGCATCTTGCCGGCTCACAACCGATGTTGCAGCCTTAAAAAAGGTCGAGGATCACCGAGGTCGAAATAAGACTCCTAGACCATGGTCGGCTCGCATACCGATGTGGCAGTTGTTTAAAGGACCGAGGTTTAATAATGTTGCAATAATATTAATAATAAAGCCAAATTTCGACTCCGGGGTTATCTAAAAAAGGATAACTCCTAAATCATGCGAAATTAGAACCTTAATATGGACCTTACTCTCACCATATCGTCTTTTTAGGAAAGGATTTCAAACTAATTGTGGTCTAAACCGGGTTTACTTTATATAAATAAGACTTTAATTTATTCGTCACAAATAATAATAATAAAATCTTTAGAGGATTTAGGAAATAAGGGAGCGGAAAGTGGCAGTGCTTTCACAATTAGCATTTATGAGTAGTGTTAGCATCTTAACTTGTATTTAACAATGATTTTGTTTTTAAGCTTGGTTTGGGTGGTTGGGGCGGCTGTGAAAATCAAAGACGGTGAATTTATCTTTTGGGAACTAATTATAATGTGTTTCTTATTTCGTGATTCCTAAAAGTTATATTAATTAATGGGAAAATAGTGAATGTTTGTCACTTGTGAAAAAATAAATGTATATATATATATATATATATATATATATATATATATATATATATATATATATATATATATATATATATATATATATATATATAATATAATATATATATGTATGTATGTATATACTATATATATGTTATGTATATAATAATTGTTTTAGAAACGGGGGCGTTTCAAAAACTAGAGATTTGTTAATCACCTTAGATGAACACTTAGCTACTTTCGATGGTAAAACTAATCTAGGGGGTGATTTTTGGTTTTCTATGTGTGTATTTAGACATTGCGTAAGGACACGGCAATATAGTAGTATGGGGGCTTTTGATATGTGTTTTATCACATATCACTTTTCTTATAAAAAGAGCTTACTGAACAAAAAACAGATAGAATACATTGTATATGTTTGTTTTGTTAATTGTGTTGTGCAAGTAAATGAATATTCACAAAAAAAGACATAAAAACACAGCCAAAAAGGACTAAAAAACCAGAGCTACGAGACTAGATGAGCATGAGAAATGAAGCCGAGGACAATATTGTATTGTAATGGGCAAACCCGCACCTGTTTTGTGGGGGCTGGGTCAAGGACCTATAAATACTTGAATTATACTAAGCCTTAGTTTAATTTACAAGCCAATCCAATCCACTAGTCCAAAACAGTCAAGACCAAGAAATAAGCCCAAACCAAAAACCCATATCCAAGTTAATATATTAAAAATACACGGTCAAAGTTACTGTTCATCTTCCTTCCCATTGTTTTTATACTACAACGAGTAACAAAGATTAATCCACCCTCCACACGCCCCTCTCTTCTAGAAGGTCTACATGGCACGCCTCTGGCATCATATCAGGCCATGCTGGCGATCCTGAGGTGTCCTATTGGCTGAAAGGACGTGGAGGTGATCTAAGGGCTCAAAAGGACGATTTGGAGTTTGTTATTAATCAAGGGCGTGGATTAGAAGTTGGGGACGCTCCTCATCATCGAGAACCTTCTCTCCTCAGCTATAAATAGAGATTGTATTCACACAGATAGGGCATCTAGGGGTAGTGGTTTTTAGCTTAAATTTTATGCTTATTGTATTTTGCTTATTGTAACTTCATTTTAATAGCTTGTAAACCTTTTTTCATTAATAAAAGTTCAATTTCCCTTTTAAATTTCGTGTTGAGTTAATGTTTTACTTTTAAATTTCGTTTAAAATGTGTTTGGATATTACTTAATAAGCAATAAGCTCTTGTTACCTTAAAAAGCTAATACTTATTCTATAACACCCCGTGTTTTAGGGTCATTGTACGTCGTCAATAATTCACTATTTATTTTTAAGTATTGTACGCGTTTGCTTTTAAATTAAAATCGTTCAGGTTAAATCGCGTAAGCTAAAAAATTACAATATTCAATGTAAACGGGCATCAAATCAATAAATGTTTAAATTCAAGACAAGTGTTCGTAAAGTGTTTACGTTTCACGATAAAATACATTTAGGCATACCCGGAAGTACCTATACCTATCCATACTCAAACAAATACCCACAATTATACCCTATACTTAAAAATTACACAAATTTCTTACCTATGTATCAAAGTGGCCGGATATATCATAGATAAAACACAAAGATATTTGACTTTTCAATTAGCATGTGTTATATACTTCAACAAGCAACTAACTTACAAGTTTACTCACTTTCTTACACCAAGCCATACTTCACTTACACAAAACCATCCCCCCATGACTTTCTTACACAATGGTCATTCAATGTCTAACCATAGTTAAGTTAAAGTGACCTTGGTTAGTTAGTTCTTGCTATAAAAGGGCACACTATGCAAGTAAACTTCACACTTCATTCACTTATCATTTACTAGCAAAATCCTCTTCCTTTTTTATGCCTTATAGCCACGACAAACAAACACCCCCTAAATAAATTCATAGCTTTGATTTTCTAAGGCAATACAAGAATACAAGGTTCATTATTAGACATAGCTAAGGTGTATTGGAAGCTTGGTTTAGTGTTTACAAGGGTTAAACAAGAAAGGTGCAAGATTAGCGTTTCTAAGAAATTAGGGTTTTCATTGTATTGGAAGCTTGGGTTTATTATCTAAACTAGGGTTTAGATCTTGTATTTCTTCATCATACATCATACTAAGGTTATCTAAAACCCTTAAACTCTTTACATTCATGATTTTATGTGTATATGATGCTTATATAGTAAATCACCATCTAGGAAACTTATTAACTTGTAAAATGGATTTTTACACTTGATTATGATTTGGTATACTTTTACATATGTTATATGGAAGTTAATATCATGTGGGAATGGAAGTATAAGTATTCTACAAGTGTGGTTTATGTATAAAAAGTATATATAAACTAGTTACCAAAAAGTGTACTTATTAAAGATTATGAACAAATAAATATGTAGACTTGTTGATCTTGTTATCTTGGATAATATTTGAATAAATTATAGACTAAGGACCTTAAGTATGTAATACATGTGGTATAAGTTGTTGTAGAGGCCTTGTAATAAAGTTACTAAACTAAAAAGTAACAAAAACAAGTTAAAACCCATTTTAGCAGAATGATCAAAACTTTCTGTTTTAATTCGAAATATAACATATTTATTTTATATTTTTATAAAATACTACATGTTACAAGGATCGTAGGCATGTAGAGAATTTGAAAAACCAATTTATAACGAAGGAGATACGGCATTTGCAAGTTATACGATATTAAACTCGTTTATAAAAGAAATTTTATAAAAACTTTTTACAAACCACTTATGATATAAAATATTGGTTATTTTTCTCAGATAGTACATATTTTTAGGATTCCAAAACATTAAGAATCATAATTTTTGGATCAATAACGAAGGAGTTATGGATTTTTCATGTTTACGATAATTAAAGTTTATAAAAATATTTTTATAAACTGTGAACAGTAAAAATCACTATTCATCTCAGATTCATTTTTAAAAATATCATTATTTGATAGAACTTTTAATTACGAAGACGTGCTCGAAAGAATCACTAAAATCGGAGTTAAAACGAATAAGATACGACTTTTACGATAATTAAATTTATAAAAGTGTATGAATAGTAAAAGTATTGTTCACCAGTGGGTTGAAAATATGAAAATGTAATATTTTGATACATCGTTTTAATACGAAAGCGTGGAAGTAAAGAACATAAGAAACGGGCTTAAAACGAGAAAGTTACGCCTTTTTTACTAAAGAGATATTTATAAATGTTTTTACTTTATAAATATGATTTCACAAATACAATTAGATGGTGATGTAACTATATATAATTATATGCGGTATTAGTTATTCAAAGTACTTGAAACTCGTACGGCCTAAAATTAATTAGGTTGCATTCGGGCGTATGTGTGACGCATTTTCAGTTTGTGATTTACATTATCGATTCACTCACTCGAGGTGAGTTCATAGCCCCACGTTTTACAATTACAATGATTTACAAGTTTTTAGGTGAAAAACATATGCAAGTTTTACAAATTGGATGCAAGTGTACATTTTATCATGATTACGTGTTTGCCTAAGTAGCGATAACCCATCTGAGCCCATTATCATGAACTGTTAATTACTGGTTGTGAGCGCGAATGTTATAAATAGATCTATTAGGATTGACATCTCCGTTCGGGTGATTAGCTATCAGTAGACAAACGAACGTATACCATGTCGAACATATGATGTTGTGGGTTAGAACATCATCAAGGGCAATGTTGGCAATTTATATTGCAATTCATACATGTCGAGCTTCAGTCTCATGAGCTTAGAGAAACGTAATTACATTTTATGATATTTGCATCTGTTGCATTATCATGGGGAAATCTTGCGGTCCTACATTATATATTTTACAAACCTATGAATTCACCAACATTATTGTTGACGTTTTAAGCAATGTTTTTCAGGAGGTCAATAAGGCACGAGATGCAAGGGATACATTGGTGGTTGTATTTTGGATGTCACATGCTTAAAGATTTGGTTGCATTACATTTTAGGGAAATATTTGTTATGGACTAGAATCTTTGTATTTTGAAATGAACAAGTGAAGCTTCAGGCTTTTGTAACAAACAATTTTCTAAATCCAATGTATCAGTTTTAAACGACTTTTAAATGGTCGTTCTTATATATATCTTGTGCTATTAATCTATGAAGTAACACTCTCAACCCATATTCCGCTGCGACCCAATTTGGAGGTGTTACAGATTGGTATCAGAGCCAAGGTTATAGAGAACCAAGTCAAATGTTTTTGCTGGACTATAACCGTTTTCAAACACTACATCATACAAAGGGGTTTTCATAGGACATACATACACTAGTTGTTGCATTGGTTGGTTAGACTAGATGCATTCATGATTGATATATGTGTTTATAAGATATATTACGTATATTACGATAAGAGTCTTATATTAAATACTTATATAAGCTACTTTTGATTTTCAGATTTTGTCGTGTCGGATTCTGAGGATTCCACGGTTACTTACACGGAGGTATCTAGTCCGTTCGAGGATCTCTCCGACATAGGATCTCTAGGAGTCGATAGACTACCCATGATGCTAGAGGACCCCTATGTGTAGGCCGCTCTTCAGGCCCCACCCTCATCAGATTACGTGTCTGGCCCTGAGGAGCCAGAGCAGGCACCACCTTCACCTGTCTATGTACCATATGTATCGGAGCCTGTATACCCATAGTTTATGACACCAAAGGATGAGGTGTTACCAGCTGAGGAGTAGCCACTGCCTGCTGTTATCTCACCCACTGCTGATTCACCAGGATACATTTCTAAGTCCGATCCCGAAGAGGATCCAGAGGAGGAGGATGAAAAGGATCCTAAGGAGGATCCGACTGATTATCCCACTGACAAAGATGACGATGATGAGGATGAGGAGGAGGAGGAGTCCTCCAGAGACGATGCTGATGATAAGGAGGAGGACGAGGACGAGGACGAGGACGAGGACGAGGACGAGGACGAGGACGAGGACGAGGACGAGGAGCACCCAGCTCCGGCCGACTCTGTCCTACCACCACTGGTGTACCGTACTACGGCTAGGATATCTATCCCAGCTCAGGCACCTATACCATTTCTATCTGAGGCAGATGTTGATAGACTACTTGCTATACGTACTCCGACACCATCTCCACTTACCCCATTATCCTCTCCACTACCTCAGATACCCTCACCACCACTACTAGTATCATCACCATTACCTGTATCACCTCCACAACTACCTGCTAGTCCTACTCATCCATTAGGCTACAGAGCTGCTATGATCCGGCTAAGAGCTGAGGCACCATCTACTTCCCATTTACTGCCATTACCACCACCCATCATACTCTCCCGCACCAGATCAGATGCACCACCATTAGGTACACCTCCATCAGGGACACCACCACTCCTACCTATTCCAGCACCTACATCATCACCACCTTTGCTGCTACCCTCTACTGACCATAGAGCGGATAGGCCCGAGGTTTATTTACCACCTCGAAAGAGGTTATGTATTTCTCTTGGTACTAGGTACGAAATAGGAGAGAGTTCATCTGCCCCCACTGCTAGACCGACTAGAGGTTTTAGGGCAGACTATGGTTTTGTTGCCACCATGGATAGGGAGATTAGACGAGATCCATAGAGAGAGGTTGGTTTTAGGATTGCAGATACTTAGGATGAGATGGTTGAGGCCATGCAGGGGACACTAGCAACTGGTGTGACGGACGTGGCAGAGCTTAGTCAAAGGATGACAGACTTTGTTACCACTGTCAGACAGGACACTGGTGAGATATATGTGCGACTTAATGATGCATAGGATGCTAGAGCGGTGTTGAGCGGTCGACTCAACTTCCTAGGCAGAGATAGGTGCTCTCATGCTTACACTACTTTACTTATGGAGAGAGAGGCTAGACTTTCTCGTGAGGCCTAGAGACGGTCTATGGAGGCTAGTGACACTACACGATCAAAGGTTATGGCATTGGGTACTACAGTGTTAGGTCAACAGGCTGAGATTATAGCCTTGCGAGCAGCAGACCACGCTCGACAGGCGCAGTTTGTGGAGACACTGAGACTGATGAGTATATTGCAGACACAGGTGACAGCACTGTAGAGACAGCAGGGACCTGCTAGAGGTCTAGCACAGCCTGATGTACCGGTGGAGGCCGGTAGTTCTTCTTAGACTGCACCGTGTGTTTAGCTATCTTGTATATAGCCTACTAAGTATTACGGGGTAACTCTCGGCTAGTAAGGCTTTAGGTTGTTTATTTTCATCTTGTAACCTAATCGTAGTGATCATTTTGTATCAGAACCGGTCATGTATGTTTCCAGATTATATATGGAAGGGGTGTATTATGTCATGTCTATAATCGAATTTATTATGAATGAATGTCGATTTAGTTACACCATTGTTAATTTCAATTCAGTTGTATATTTCACTGTGTGATGTGATCTCGCTTTACTTATTGTGTATATGTCATGTCATGGTTATGATTTTATGAAATCTAACGGGTATTATATTTTCTTGTGATTTGAATAAAATGGCACCAAAAAGAACCACGAGGTCAACACCAGCCACAACAACTCCCACCACCACATCTGTCACCAATGCCCAGCTTAAGGCAATGATCGACCAAGGCGTTACTGCTGCATTAGCGGCACGTGATGCTGACAGAAGCATGAATGGCGATGACAGCCATAATTCGGGAACGGGTGTCAGAAGGACAGAATGCGTTGCTCGAGAGTGCACTTACCAAGACTTCATGAAATGTCAACCCTTATATTTTAAAGGCACTGAGGGAGTTGATCGAATGGGGTTGGGGTAGGGGGGGGCGGGGGGGGGTATTGTGTTGTTATGGGGGGGGGGGGGGGGGGGGGGGGGGGGGGGGGGGGGGGGGTGGGGGGGGTGGGGGGGGGGGGGGGGGGGGGGGGGGGGGGGGGGGGGGGGGGGGGGGGGTTGACTCATGTTTCGAAAGAATGGAAACTATGTTCCGAATAAGCAACTGCACTATGGAAAACCAAATCAAGTTTGACACTTGTACTCTTCTTGGAATTTCTCTAACGTGGTGAAACTCCTACGTTAGGACTGTTGGTCACGATTTTGCGTATGCAATGACTTGGACAGACTTGAAAAAGAAGATGACTGACAAGTACTGCCCGAGGGGCGAGATTAAGAAGCTCGAGGTCGAGTTGTAGAATCTGAAAGTAAAAGGTACCGATATGATAGGCTACAACCAATGTTTCCAGGAACTGGCATTGATGTGTGTCAGGATGTTTCCTGAAGAGTCTGATAAGATTGAGAAATATGTCGGTGGTTTGTCTGACATGATTCACGGAAGTGTTATGGCATCAAGGCCGAAAACCATGCAGGATGCTATTGAAATGGCAACTGGACTGATGGACAAGAAGATCAGCACTTTTACTGAACATCAGGCTGACAACAAGAGGAAGTTTGATGACACTTCCAGAAATAATCAAAACCAGCAGCAGCCTCCCAAAAGGCAAAATGTGGCACGGGCATATACTGCAGGATTTGGTGAAAAGAAACCTTACGGAGGTTCCAAACCTTTATGTTCTAAATGCAACTATCACCATGATGGTCCATGTGCTCCCAAATGCCACAAGTGCAATAGAGTTGGCCATCTGCTCTGTGATTGTAGGAGTCCTACAAATGCCAATACAGCTAACAACCAAAGGGGCAATGGGGAAGGTCAGAAAGCTACTTGCTATGAATGTGGTGCCTAGGGACATTTCAAAAGGGAGTGTCCAAAACTGAAGAACAACAACCAAGGCAACCCAGTGGGAAATGGAAATGCTCCAGCAAGAGCTTATGCAGTGGGGAATGTAGGAACAAACCCGAATGCGAATGTTGTTACGGGTACGTTCCTCCTAAACAACCATTATGCTACAATTTTATTCGATACGGGTGCCGATAGGAGTTTTGTATCTACTGTATTTAGTTCCTTGAATGATATCATCCCAATTGCATTAGACTATGGTGTGGACGTTGATTTAGCTGACGGTAGAATAATTTGTGTTAATAATCTTATTCAGGGTTGTACTTTGAACTTACTGAACCACCCATTCAACATCGACTTAATGCCCATAGAGATGGGTAGTTTTGACGTCATAATCGGCATGGACTGGTTATCGAAATATCAGGCTGTTATTATTTGTGTTGAGAAGATCGTTCGTATCCCCTGGGGAAATGAAACATTGATTGTTCGTGGTGACGGAAGCAGTGATGAGCACGAGTCTCGATTGAACACCATCTCATGCACCAAAACCTAAAAATATTTGCTAAAAGGATGTCAAGTCTTTTTGGCACATGTTACCACGAAGAAGGCGGAAGACAAGTTGAAGGAGAAGCGACTTGAGGATGTACCCATTGTTCGAGATTTTCCCGAGGTATTTCCCGAAGACTTACCGGGTATTCCCCTAGCCCGCCAAGTGAAATTCCAAATTGATTTGATACCCGGTGCTGCACCTGTATCACGGGCACCTTATCGATTAGCTCCGTCTGAGATGAAAGAATTGTCAAATCAACTGAAAGAGCTTTCTGACAAAGGCTTTATAAGACTCAGTTCCTCACCTTGGGGAGCTCTAGTCTTGTTTGTCAAGAAGAAGGATGGATCATTCCGGATGTTCATTGATTACCAGGAATTGAATAAGCTGACGGTGAAGAACCGTTACCCGCTTCCAAAGATTGATGATTTATTTGATCAGCTTCAAGGGTCGAGTGTCTACTCGAAGATCGACCTGAGATCGGGTTATCATCAATTGAGGGTACATGAAGAAGACATTCCGAAGACTGCTTTTAGAACTCGATATGGACATTATGAATTCCAAGTTATGCCATTTGGCTTGACAAACGCACTGGCAGTATTTATGGACCTTATGAATCTAGTGTGCAAACCATACTTGGATAAATTTATAATTGTCTTCATTGACGATATTCTGATCTATTCAAAGAACAAGCAAGAACACGAAGAACACCTTAAGTTAATCTTAGAGTTGCTTAAGAAGGAGGAATTGTATGCCAAATTTTCTTAGTGTGAATTTTGGATTCCCAAAGTAAAGTTCCTCGGTCACGTGATTGATAGTCAAGGCATTCACGTGGACCCCGCCAAGATCGAATCCATTAAAGATTGGGCATCTCCTAAGTCACCAATGGAGATTCGTCAATTTTTAGGTCTTGTTGGGTATTATCAAAGATTCATTGAAGGATTTTTAAAGATTGTCAAACCAATGACCAAGCTAACTCAGAAAAAGGTCAAGTTTGAGTGGGGTGACAAACAAGAAACAGCGTTTCAACTGATTAAGCAGAAGTTGTGTAGTGCACCAATTCTAGTTGTACCTGAAAGGAGCAAAGATTTTATCGTATACCGTGATGCTTCAATCAAAGGTTTGGGTGTTGTGTTGATGCAAAGAGAGAAGGTGATTGCTTATGCATCACGCCAATTGAAAATTCATGAGAAAAACTATACGACTCATGACTTGGAACTAGGAGTAGTAGTGTTCGCTCTAAAGATTTAGAGGCACTATCTGTATGGAACGAAGTGTACAGCGTTTACTAATCACAAAAGTTTACAGCACATACTAGATCAGAATGAATTGAACATGATACAACGTCGTTGGTTGGAGTTGCTTAGTGATTATGATTGCGACATTCGTTATCACCCGGGGAAAGCAAATGTCGTTGCTGACGCTTTGAGCAGGAAAGAACGAGATCAACCATTAAGAGTTCGAGCCTTGGTTATGACTATTGGCTTGTATCTTCCTAAACAAATCTTGAATGCTTATACTGAAGCACAAAAACCAGAGAATCTCAAAAACGAAGATGTTAGAGGTATGTTGATTGAAAATTCAAAGGATCCAGAGAAACTTAGAACGGAAAAGTTGGAACCCCGCGCGGATGGGACTCTATGCTTAAATGGAAGGAGTTGGTTACCCTGTTATAGCGATCTAAGGACTGTGATTATGCACGAGTCCCACAAGTCCAAATATTATATCCATCCATGTTCTAACAAGATGTATCAGGACATGAAGAAGCTATATTGGTAGCCCAATATGAAAGCCGACATCGCCACCAATGTTAGGAAGTGTCTGACCTGTGCTAAGGTCAAGGCTGAACATCAAAGGTCATCAGGTTTGTTGGTACAACCCGAGATACCTCAATGGAAATGGGATAATATCACCATGGATTTTATCACAAAGCTTCCTAAGTCATCACAAGGTTATGACACCATTTGGGTGATTATCGACTGACTTACCAAGTCTGCTATTTTCCTACCAATGAGGGAAACTAATCCTATGGAAATATTGGCAAGAATGTACATGAAAGAGGTAGTCACAAGGCATGGAATACATGTCTCAATCATCTGTGATCGTGGTCCTAGGTTCGCATCAAATTTCTGGAGGTCACTTCAGAAGGCCTTAGGTACGAATTTGGATATGAGTACTGCATACCACCCGCAAACTGACGGACAAAGCGAGAGGACTATCCAAAATCTTGAGGATATGATGCGTGCTTGTTTGATCGACTTCGGAAATGGTTGGGTTAAACATTTAGAATTGGCCGAGTTTTCATATAACAACGGTTATCACGCTAGTATCAAAGCTACACCATTTTAAGCACTTTACTTTAGATGTGCGTAAGTGGGTCGTTCACATCTTTGTGTTGGGCCGAGGTTGGTCAAGTTCTAACGCACTGGTACAAAATCATATGTTCTGGATACTACTGATAAATAATGCAGGGTATATCAATGAAAAGAAGGAAAGTCGCTCATGATCGAGGAAAAAGAGTACGGATAGAGGTTAGTAAGCGTAAGCCATTGGGGTGTTTTCAAGTTGGATAGATTAAGTGGTATGCTTAAATTTTTGCCTTGGAAAGGAGTAGTACGTTTTGTAAAACGGGGGAAGCTAAACCCTAGATATGTTGGACATTTCAAGGTGTTGGAGAAAGTTGGAGCCGTTACTTACAAGCTTGAGCTTCCTCAAGAGTTAAGCAGGGTTAACAATACGTTTCATGTATCCAACTTGAAGAAGTGTTATGCCGACGAACCATTAGCCGTTCCGTTGGATGGACTCCATATTGATGACAAGCTTCATTTTGTCGAGGAACCAGTCAAGATCATGAATCATGAAGTTAAACGATTAAACTAAAGCCTCATTCTAATTGTCAAGGTTTGATGGAACTCTAGGAGATGTCTTGAGATCACATGGGAACATGAAGACCAATTTCGAAAGAAGTATCAGTAACTCTTCACAAAGACCGCACCATCGTCAAGTGTCGCGTCTTAAGCCTTGAGGACAAGGCTCATTTAATGGGGGAAGACTATAACACCCCATGTTTTAGGTCATTGTACGACGTTATTTATTTCACTGTTTATTTTTAGTCTTGTACGCGTTTGCTTTTAATTCTAATCGTTAAGTTAAATCGCGTAAGCTAAAAATTATCATTCAACGTAAACGGGCATCAAACAATTAAATGTTTACGTCAAACAAGTGTTAAGTGATTATTTGGAAGATGATTATTAACTTTGTACATTTTATTTTTATTGGTTACGTAAAGAGTTTACGTTTCGCGATAAAATACATTTAGGCATATCCGGAACCACCAAAACTCTTCTACGCTTCAACAAATACCTATTTTTATACCCAATACTCAAAAAAATACAAAATATCTTATGTATAAGCCCATGTGGCCGGATATATAGAAGAAAACATAAGAGAAAAGATCAAAATATTAACCAAAATCTTGTACATCAACAACTCATTAAAGCCTTATGTCCATGACTAGTGAAACTTACCATCTATTCCCTTAAAATCCTTATCTTGTCCTAAGACTTTCTATATGCATTATTGACTAGTCCTAGTGTTATATAAAGGCTTGCAACTAGATAGAAAAACACACAACACATTTGCTTAAGTGAAATCAACACAAACACTCTCTTTTCTCTTCCTTAGGCCACGACCAACCTCAAAAACACATAAGAAATCCATAAATTTTTATTTACCACATATACAAGTATTCCTAAAACATATCTAAGATATACCAAGAAGGTTTGAAGGCCTAGTTTAGCATTTTTAAGGGTTAAACAAGAAAGGTTTAAGATTATGGTTTTTTTTAAGTTAGGGTTTTCTAAGTATTGGAAGCTTGGGTTTATTTTCTAAACTAGGGTTTAGATCTTGTTGTTCACCACCATACATCATATTAAGGTTATCTAAAAACCTTAATCTCTTAACATTTGTAATTTTATGCATATATAATGTTTGTATAGTTAATCACCATCTAAGAAACTTATTTACATGTAAAATGGATCTTTCTTGTAATCATGGTATAATATACATTTTCATATGTTATATGGATATTAAGTACATGTTGTAATAGAAGTATAAGTATTATTCAAGTGTTGGTTAATGTATATAAAGTATAAATAAGTTAATGATTTAAAAAGTTACATAATAAGTTTATAAGTAGAAGTGATGTGAGATCTTGTTATCTTGGATAATATTTAGATAAATCGTAGACTAAGAACCCTAAGTATGTAATACATGTGGTATAAATTGTTGTAGAGGACTTGTAACAAAGTTACTAAACTAAAAACTTATTTAAACAAGTTTTAATCACATTTTAACAAAAACAACAAAAGTTTCTGTTTTAATTTGAAAATAAATGCATTTATTTTATATTTTTATAAAATACTACATGTCACGAGGATTTAAACCATATAAAGAACTTAAAAATCAGATTTATAACGAAGGAGATACGGCATTTGCAAGTTATACGATAATAAACGCATTTATAAAAGAAATTTTATAAAAACTTATTACAAACCACTTTTGATATAAAAGATTGGTTATTTTTTCAGATGGTACATAATTTTAGGATTCAAAAACATTAAGAATCATAATTTTTTGATCAATAGCGAAGGAGTTATGGATTTTTCACGTTTACGATAATTAAATTTATAAAAATTATTTTATAAACTATGAACAGTAAAAATCACTATTCATCTCAGATACATTTTGGAAAAATACATTAGTTAGATAAAACTTTTAATTTCGAAGACGTGTTCGAAAGAATCACTAAAATCGGAGTTAAAACGAATAAGATATGACTTTTACGAGGTTTACGATAATTAAATTTATAAAGGTGTATGAACAGTAAAAAGTATTGTTCACCAGTGGGTTGAAAATATGAAAATGTAATATTTTGATACATCGTCTTAATACGAAAGCGTGGTCGTAAAGAACATAAGAAACGGGCTTAAAACGGGAAAATTACGTCGTTTTTACTAAAGTGGTATTTATGAACGTTTTTACCTTATAAGTGTTGTTTTACAAGTACAATTAGATGGTGATGTAGCTATATAGAATTATATATATGGTCTTAGTTATTCAAAGTACTTAGTACTCATACGACCTATAATTAATTAGGTTGCATTCGGGCGTATTCGTGACGCATTTTCAGTTTGTGATTTACATTATCAATTCACTCACTCGAGGTGAGTTCACAGCCCCACGTTTTACATTTATAATGATTTATAAGTTTTGGGGTGAGAAACATATGCATGTTTTACAAATTGGACGCAAGTGTATATTTTATCATGATTACGTGTTTGCCTAAGTAGCGATAACCCATCTGAGCCTATTATCATGAACTGTCAAATACTGGTTGTGAGTGTGAATGTTATAAATAGATCTATTTGGGATTGACATCCCCATTCGGGTGATTAGCTGTCACTGGACAAACGAACGTATACCATGTCGGACATATTATGTTACGGTTAAATCATACTACTACACGGCAATGTTGCAATTTTATATTTGGACAATCATACATGTCCGAAGCTTCAGTCTCATGAGCTTAGTGAAACGTAATTACATTTTATGATGTTTACATTTGTTGCATTATCATGGGGAAATCTTGCGGTCCTACATTATACATTTTACAAACCTATGAATTCACCAACATTATTGTTGACGTTTTAAGCAATATTTTTCAGGAGGTCAATGAGGCACGAGGTGCAAGGGATACATTGGTGGTTATATTTTAGATGTCACATGCTTAAAGATTTGGTTGCATTACATTTTAGGGAAATACTGAAGAGTGCTTGGACAGAGAAAGATCAGATTGACAACTTCTTGAAAGAAAGAAGGTTAATGAGGAGCTTAGAAAGTTCGTTGGTGGGAGATTGTACGAAGGAGACCTACGGCTGCGACAAAAGAACCATATGATTCTATCATATGATGTTCTCATCATTCAGGTCAAACCTCGTACATAATAATCTTGTGAATATATATAGTGTAGACTTAATGGTGATTCTAAGAAGTGCTCGAGTACAAAATTTTCAAGAATTTTTTAGTAAATTCAAAAGTTTTCAAATTATTGTACTCAGCACTGTCTTATATTCCCTCAAATATTAAGGGGGAGCATTAAAATGTTCCTGATAGTTTTGTGTAACATTTTGTCCCCGAACGTTTAATCAATTGATATCCAAAATATCAAGGGATTAACATTTTAGATAAGGGGAGAAAATGTGATTAAACTGAACATGCTTGTAAATATATGTGATTAAGTAAAAAGGACTCTGTGCGTTCTACGCTTAGCATGTGCTACGATATCGATGCACATGTTAAGGGGGAGCTTTTAGTGATGATGAAAAACTCTCAAAGTGTAAATCTTTTGATATTTATATCAAACACTTTGATTGAAATTTTCAATGTTTTTGGAAGGATTGTGATGAAATACCCAAAAGACCGACCATGTTCTTAAATTTATGGAGATATAATCTAGTTAGTGTAGAAGTCCTTAGGTATGATAAAAGGAGAAAAAGTGAGAAGGGAATAATGCCGACTGAGATGGAACTAACACTGGAACAAACCCAACAAGGTGTTAGTTATGAAGTCTCGGTAAGCATTGAAGGGGTTGAAGAATGAAAAAGAAATGTAAGGATAAAGGGTGAAAAGAAAGAAGCCCTCCATACACTTAGGCAGAAACCGGGTCAATACATAATCTGTCGGAAACACTAAGATGATATCTGACATTGAAGACAGTCATGGACCCAGTGACGCTATGCACAACCCTCCCTAGCCACTCAAGGTCTCTCAAAAGACTCTTGTTTCATTTCTCACAGAGATTACACGCATTTCTATCGACTTTCTCACTCCGAGTTGGTTGATATTGAAAAGGTGGCAGTCTGCTCTAGCCTCCGATCACTAAAAACAAAAGTGCACCATTGAGTCTAGAGCCAAAAGAGATCATCCATAAATCTCATTAGGACACTTGTCAAATCCTGCTTGCTAACTCACACAATGTGAATAACAAGATATGTATTAAGAGTCCTACGCATTATCCTTGTGATTTTGCCAGAACATCCGAGTGATTTCATTCACAATGAAGATGGAAATCCTGCTTGAGTCAACATCAAACAAGCTCATGGTAGGTGACTTGTGAGATTCTTTATGAATCAAACTTGTGACAACTGGAAAGAAACGATGGTGCGATTCTATAAGAATCAAACTTGTTCCAGGAAATGGATCAACGGTTGTTAATGAATTTTTGAAATGATTAACACTCTCGGTGTGTCACAAAAACACTTTTGCAAGTGATACACCGATTGATTTTCAAATCAATTTTCTATTTTCAATCGGTGAGATAGTAACTCGCTGGTTCACTCTTATCGTGTTGTCTGCTTTGAGACGTTCCGATAATGAGAACATGCTGAGTTTGATGAATCTAATACACATGTGTTAGAAAGATTCTATACTTCAGCTGGAAATCCTGTCAAGGAGATTCTTCTTAAATTGAATCTACCTGATCACAGGTCGATCCTCACGGATTCGAAGGTTACTCCAACCAAACACGGGCGAATGACAAAGCCATATTCGTCCCCCCTCTTTATTGCTAATTGTTTAAATGCAGGATACGTAAAGATGGCGGTGAAGGTACCTGATTCCAGCTGACTCACAAGATTCATAACCACATGCTCATACCCGGTCAACATAAAGAAAATTAGGAAAGCTCAAGTAATGTTTCAAGACTTCACTACTCTGATACCGTTACGTCTTTCTTGAAGTGACAAAGTATAAAGTCAAAAGAATTTTAAAAGAAGTTTCTGTCACTTCTTTTACGATACGTCTTTCTCGAAGTGAAAAGTGTTAAGTTAAAGGAATTCAAGAAGATGCTACATTAAAGCTTTCCATGTCAACAAATCATAGATTGGTATGAGCATGTCCGGTCCAGATGTAACAATGATCTCAAGATGACCAAGTATCAAGATGGCGAAACGTGATTATGATTGGTTGAAGATCTCACTGTGCTCAAGATCATTATCTCCATACTTACAAGTAAAGATAATAGGAACATGCTCGAGCCCTTAAAGTCAAAAGATTACTACAACATATTCTCGAGTGAAATGAAGTTTTCGAGCTAATACTAAGGAGATATAGCAATTGTATGCTTGGTTTAAAAATTTTGTAAATGGGGTGACCTCCTTATGGGGAAGATTGTTGGAAACAAGAAAAGTACCAGTCACTTCAAGTGTAATTGTCTTAGCCTGTATCAGTTTTAAAATATGATTTGTCTATTAAAGCTAGTCTGGCCCAAGGCCCTTGGAATGCCCGTTATGTGACAATGGCCGGACATGTATGTAAGTCTATTTTCCCTCTCCATGACTTGGAGAGGGTGTGGTTGGTTGTTTCAATTTCACATTTTTAACAACTTAATTTTAATTTTCATATTTCTCTCTCTAGAAACCCTACCAAAAAAAAATAAAAAAAAAAACCCCCACAAACTGCTCTCTCTAGTTCTTGCCATAAACAAATTAAACAACATAAAAAACAAAAAAAACAAACTTTTATGAATTCTAGTTTTATTCACTTTGGAGGTACTGGAAGAGGGGTCTCTTTGTGTTCTTGCTTTTTTCTTCTTGGAGTTTAACATCAATTTTTGCAACTTCTTTTGTTATGCCAGAGGTCGAGGGTGTTGGTGGTTTAATTGTTGGTGATGTCTCTGTGTTAGAAGGAAGTGATCAATCATTTTCATGTTTTATTGGTTGTATGTTTTTGTAAATAAAAAAAAAGCTATGAACCGAACGCTACCTTTGTTTCTATCTTGTGTACTGCCACCTGGTTCCTCTTTTTTGTATTGTGCTGCTTCTTTTGTTTTGGATTTGTGAGCGGCTATGGTTGTCACGATTGTATGTGCTACTTCTTCAACAATCTCCATGGAATAAATAGGAGATTTAGTAAACATCCTATATCTAAGTGTCTAAGCTTTAGTAAAATTGCGCCAAATCAACATCCAAACACGTCTAAATCCTAATTTCCTAACATAATAATGATTCACCCTTAAGGTTGATTGATTTATAGACTATTTTTTTATAAATAAAAAAGGAAGAAAACATACACTGTAGCTATTTGTCCAGCAAAGACTATTGGTGACAGAACTTTTTTCGTTACCGTTGTTGAAGGTTCATTCAATGTTACTTTTCTTGATCCAGTGATAACAATCCAAAAATTTATTGTGATTAGAAGTAACAGTTTCTCAAATTGCGCTACACTACAAAAAATTGAATCCAAATGAGTATCTCGCATACTTGAGGTGGCATATGAAATTTTAGGGTGGATTTGGGTCAAAATGGGTGTTTTTTGGTATGGGTCTACCTTGGTTGGCCATGACACCTTTTGTCCAAATTTTGTGTATTTTATATGAATGATTTGCGTGTGACATATGATTTCCTAGAATCTAATTATTCTAGAAATGAGCTAACATTTTGAATTAAACGATTTTAGAGGTTTCATGCACTAAAAAAGTACATTTTTCTGGTGACTTCCGTAATATGACCCATTTTCTTCAAGCCATTCTTTGTCGATTTTACCCATTTAGCTTGATATAGATAAAATGAAACCTTAATCGACCCATTAATATGTAGATGGGTAGACTATAATACCTGTGATTGGACCAACACTAATGAGTCTTTTTGATGGATAATCCGACTGCTTCAAGTCATCAAGCAACAATCTTGCAAGCAAGAAATGACCAAGATGATTTGTCCCAACACTAAGTTCAAACCCGTCAGCCGTGTAAGTAGGCTCTTTAGCAGTCGATAAATAAACCGCAGCATTGCAAACCAACACATTAAGCGATTGGCCTGATTGCTTGAAGTTCCCAACAAACTGCCTGACACTATCAAATGATGAAAGGTCTAAACGCATCACTGTATAATTCTCTTTCGCCATTCCAGATGATTTTGTGTCTGATATCTTTCAGTTTGATGTGTGATTGAAACTCACAAATATTAGAACGTATGTTTTGTATCTGAATTTTTATAATCTGAAAAAAGTGGTATTATGAATCGTATTAAATTTGTTTGGAATATTGAGTGTTTTTTTTCAAAAGTATTTGTAATGGTAATGGATACCTTATCTGCATTTGCCTATGCTGGTTGATTCTTTGGTTGTTGCCAATGTGTTTGTGGTTGTTGTGCTACCTGCATTGTTAACATTCATTTTGTAAAAGCAACCGATGAACCGGGAAATACATTTGCATTACTTACTGAACTTGCTGAATGGCGCCAAGAAAGATGTAGCTTGGTGTTGATACGTGTGTTTGGGCTTTTGGTTGCTGGCTGAATATCCAGAATGTCGTCAACAGTAAATTCACCGGCGCATGTATATTTTCCCTCCTCCACAGCTTGTATTCGACTTTGCTAGCATAGGTTTGGCCCTTAAGTCGCTTATTAAACCAAAACAACCGCAATGACCACATCGTCTGTCAATCACCTAAGTCTATATAAGACGGTGAGTCGCCTGAAATAAGCAATGATGAAGTGAATAAATGAGCATCAAGTTCACTATGCTTTGGAAAATGAACATTATTGTAACACCCCCAAAATCAGGTAGCAGCCGTCGTAAATGACCTGAAAATACGGAATGTTACAATTATCAAAACTAATTGTTTACCTTTAGTACATGATGTTCTTGATTCAGGGCCTCCAGTATTGACATTTTTGTAACTTCCTGTCACGTTGACAGTGCGTCTTTTAGATGAAGTCGGTGTCGACCGCCTCCTTATACTTCTAATGGGTGAGACTTCTTGAGTCCCTGATGCTGCTAGCGGTTGTGGATTCTTTTGTTTGCGAGCATTAGTGGCTACGGATTCATCGCAATGGAGACTGTCGAAAGAATAAAACATATAAGTCCAGTGTTTTTTGTCAGTTCGTATATTTCGGATATAATTTAATGACCAGAACTCAAATCAATTGAAAAGAAGTAGTTACCTTGGTTAACCACAGTTTCGCCGACAACATGATGGTGTCCTACAGGCGAACTTGTGACTCCTTCCTGTATGGACGGTAAGTTTATAATAGGAGGTCTCACAATGCGGTTTTTTACGTGCTGCCACATAGTGTTCTGGTTTATTGGTGTTGACACCGTGTGCCTATGAATGATGGGAGATATGCCTGACAAAACAAAAGGCATAACATATTAACACTGAACAACAAAAATCAACTAAATTTTGTTCAAAAACATTTGAAGGCATTAATTAAATAGTTTTGGATAACTGATGGTTAAAATATTGTTAAGGAAAATGGGTTGGGGAAAATGTGTACCTGCGTGTAACATAGAATTGGATTGAAAGCTGGTAGTATGCAGAGCTCGAAAACGGTCGAATATTCTGATGACTGGTATGGTAGCTTCGACTATCATCTGACGAACTAGCAGGGTTTCATTGTCATTTGTCGATGCACTACTAACATTGGCAGACATAGTTGCAGCACCCATTGTCAAACGGCGCCTGACATTTCTAATTAGACACACATTTTGGACACCCGTGTTAGGCAGTTGACTTCTTTCAGTGTATGTGTTTGTAAAATCGATGGCTGAACGAAAGCATTTGCAAACAGATGATCCTATTAATTGTAAAAAAAATTACATGAATAACCTGATTCAACAACATGCATAAAAAATCCGCGCATCACATACAGAAACTGACCAAACAGGTTACAAAGGCCTATCATTTAATGTTACCTTCTTTAGGAGGATGTGTGAGACCTTGACATGCATGAACAGGCAGGTGTGCAGGCACAATGGTACTTGCGTTAGTTCTAAATCGCGGCTGAACATCGACATTTTGCAACACTTTTGAGAAAAAAAACAAAAAAAGGGTTAATAAAATTATTTCCTCAAATCTTAAAGCATCTATAAATCAAAAGTGTAACGGCTTTGTACACTAACCGTCTGGATTTCTTAAGCTGTTGGTGCTCATATTTATGAAACGATAGAAGTTCCTCGAAACAGGAATACTTGTTCTATCACGCGTGGCACTGACACGTATGGTTGAATGAGCTGTTAACAAATGCGAACACACGTTTCTAGTCAAATGCGTGTTTTCAACGGATGTGTTAGAACAAACTAGATGAGCCAGCCTAATTGTATAGATGGGCCGTACCCATTAGGTTTTGATAGGTTGCTTAGTCTGTAAGCTATAGTATTAGTATAAATACATATACAATCCAATGTACAAAACACAATAACAATTACAATAATATATACCCTTTTAGGTTTTATATTGTATTAGAGCCAAAACCCTAAACAACTTTTTTTTTGGCACAATTCCGGTCACTTTTCAACCGCCACAACAACCCCACACCGTTGTCGCCACCGGCTGCAGTCGTAAGAAAAAAAAGAGTACTATTCATCGAGTACTATTCACCGGTCACTATTTACCGATTTACAATGGCTATGATTTCAGCTTTCACCACGGTCGATAAAACGGCTCACAACTCTCGTAAGTTCGCTTTTACCCTTTCACCCACAAATTATGGTTATTGGAAAACTATGATTGAACCATTCCTCATCACAAACAATTTAATGGGTTATGTAGATGGTTCAATACAGTGTCCATCAAAAACCTTATCTGTTACCGATGGTGCCACTGTTCCAAAGAAAAACCCCAATTATCCAATTTGGGTCTCCAACGATGCCCACGTTCGTATGCTAATCATCTCTACAATCTCATAAGCATCTTTTCGCCATGTTCAAGGTACAACTTCTCGTGATCTTTGGTTGTCCCTTAAAAAGGCGTATGCACCTCATTCCACATCTAGGGAATACACTCTCAAAACACAACTTTTGAGAATAAAGATGCACGGTGATGAAACTCCTGATGCTTACTTAAATCGTGCTCAAGAATATGCTGATGCACTCGCCACCATTGGTGAACCTGTAAAAGATAAAGATCTCGTTATGCTTGTTGTCTCAGGTCTTCGTGAAGAATATAACGGTCTTAAAACTACAATCACTGCCCGTCAAAGTCCAACTGCATTTAGCGAGCTTCATGCACTCCTTAGTGATCATGATTATATGCTTGAAAAAACTCGTACACCCATTGCACCATATGGTCCACAAGCCTTTTATGGTGCTCGCCCATCAAACAACAACAGGAGTAACAATAACAACAACCGTGGCAATCGCAACAACTCTCCGGAGTGGCGTCAAGCTATGAAAGAAGAGTATGATGCTCTCATGAAAAATGAAACGTGGTCTTTAGTACCTCGTGCTTCTACTACCAATGTTGTTGATGGTAAGTGGGTATACAAGTTAAAACGGGACAAGAATGGTGCTATCATTCGTTACAAAGCAAGATTTGTTGCCAAAGGTTGTCGGCAACAACCAGGTATTGATTTTCATGAGACATTTAGCCCGGTTGTCAAGTCGACAACTATTCGAGCTGTTTTATCACTTGCGGTTACTAACGACTGGCCACTACGCCAGTTAGATATTCAGAATGCATTTCTTCATGGAAATCTTAAGGAACAGGTTTATATGAAACAACCTCCGGGCTTTATTGATCCACAACGACCAAATCATGTATGTTTGCTTCATAAGTCTCTTTACGGCTTAAAGCAGGCCCCACGCGCTTGGTTTGAGCGCCTCTCCAAGGCTCTCTTCGATCTCGGTTTCAAAGGCTCCAAAACGGATCCATCTTTGTTTATTTATTCGCGTGGAGACACACTTTTGTACATTCTGGTATATGTGGATGACATCATTGTTACATGTAATAACAAGGGCACTATCAACAATATAATTTGTCAACTTGGATCCGCTTTTGCATTAAAAGATCTCGGGCCGCTTAACTGCTTCTTGGGTATTGAAATTGTTCCGCATGTGTCCGACATTCTCCTATCTCAAAAGAAGTATATTTTGGAGCTATTACAAAGTGTTGGTCTTTCTAACTGCAATCCCGTGTCTTCTCTCATGGTTACCTCGAGCTCACTCAGTTTAGATAACAGTACTGCTTTCTCTAATCCAGTAAAATATCGACAAGTAGTGGGTTCTTTACAATATGTTACCCTATCTCGGCCTGACATAGATTTTACTGTTAACAAGGTATGTCAATATATGCATGCTTCGACCGAGAATCATTGGTCTGCAGTTAAACGGATTTTACGTTATCTTCATCGTATGGTTGAACATGGTATGCTCATACGTCGTTCTTCTGGTTCTACCCTTTACCGCTTTTACTAACGTGCTATGGAAAGGTAATCCCGGTACTTCTCTTAAAGCTTTCTTAGATTCTGACTGGGCTAGAGATTCAGACGATCGATGGTCCACGGGGGGATTTGCTATATATCTTGGTTCAAACCTTATATCCTGGACCGCTCGTAAACAACGTACGGTTTTACGTTCCTCTACATAAGCTGAATACAAAGCCCTTTGTGACACCGTTGCTGAGCTTACATGGCTTCAAGCTCTTCTTCATGAGCTTGGTATCCGTTCATCTTCAACTCCTATACTATGGTGTGACAATCTTGGTGCAACATACTTGTCAGCTAACCCTATATTCCATGCGCGTATAAAACACGTAGAAATAGACTATCACTTTGTTCGGGAAAAGGTTGCTCAAGGAGATCTTTGAGTTCAACATATATCTACACATGTTCAAATTGCAGATATCTTTACAAAGCCATTACCAACTCCTCGATTCCTCTTTCTAAGATCCAAGCTGCAGATTTTTGCCCTTTCATTAGCTTTCGGGGGCATGTTAGAACAAACTAGATGAGCCAGCCCAATTGTATAGATGGGCCGTACCCATTAGGTTATGATAGGTTGCTTAGTCTGTAAGCTATAGTATTAGTATAAATACATAAACAATCCAATGTACAAAACACAATAACAATTACAATAATATATACCCTTTGAGGTTTTATAGGGTGGAAGAAACGGATGCTCATTCATTTTGGCAGATGATGTGAAGCACCGGTCAGTGAGTAACCCTGAGTCCAAACAATAACAACGGCAAAGCAACTGTTAGCCACAAAGGAACAAAGGAAACTGACACCAACTATAATTACAAAAAAGTAGACGAATTTGTGCTTACTTTCATGAGCACGATCCGCAACATTGTCCGGTACGTTACTATCGGCTTGTATAATCTTTTTTCTCTTCATGGTGTCAACAAAATGCAACTACCCAGGATATTGACAATCGAAAGAGTACTATTGAGTTTGTAGATAGCAAATTTCAGAAAACTTACGAAAAAACACGATTCCCAGCCAGTTGAAACAGACCTAAAGGTTTAATAAGACATGTGGAACAATGGGGCTCTAAATGTACAAACAATTCTTTATGAAAAAGAGGAATTTTCATAAAGGAGTGGCTAACAGATTTAGGGGATTGGGAATCCTAAAAGCATGTGACCAAACAAGCTCCCTAACCTAAAAGAAAGCTAAAGAAGGAACCAAAAAATATACCACAAAACAAACATGAACAAATTGCAAACTATACTAATAGCATCAACAAATTGGTCTCATAAAGAAGTAAGCTAACAAATTTAGGAGTGTGGAAATCTTAAAACCATATCACCACCCAACATGTGCAACAACCTCAGGGGAAGCTAAAGAACAAAGAAAGCCACAATCCACAAATGAACATTACCAAATACACCTACAAACCTATAACATATAACACAAATGAACATTACCAAATTAACCTACAAATTTATAACATACAGCACAAACGAACATTACCAAACTAAGCAACAAAACAAATAACAAAATGCATCAATTAAACACCATGCATACTTCAACCCAATTTGCTGAAAGCATATCTTACCTACGGCGACCAAACATTCCGGTAGTTTTAAAAAAAAACCAATAAAAAATGAAGATAGTGGAATCAACAACATATATAAAATATATATAAAAATATAATATATTATAGAAAATATAAATATATATATATAATAATATATATATATATATATATACTCTGAGGAATTATGGAATCTAGGTGGCGTTCATGCATATTGACCACCGAAAGAAGCTGGACATGTGGGTAAGATGGGAGTGAGGTACAACTGTGGTGTGAGAGAGATGGACAGAAGTAGAAATATTATTAATAAATACGCTTGGATAAAAACAGATAGAAAATACCCGAGTTCAGATCCGGGTTTATTATTTAAAAATGCATATGAAGCGGGTCAGATCCATATTTTATATAAAAATATGCCAAATGTTCGTGCCGATTGTATATATTTAAAATTTAAAAAAATGAATTAAAAAAAATGAAAAAGATCAAAAAGTAAATTTGGGTTAGATAAATGAGTTGTATCCTAAACCCTAAATTGACCTCCCATCACACTACTCTTTAGTCATCGCTTGGTCAGATCCGCATAAAATAAATTATTCAAAATCCCGCATAAGTAAGGCCTAAGTATGCCTAAAAAGCCCGTTAAACATAAGTCCAGCCAGCCCAACAGTGACAATCCCGACCCTGTTTCTGACATCAGCTTCGATCTATCGGAAGGGGATACTTTTTATTTATGAAATCGAGCTCAAAGCTCCGGACTGCTCCTCGTCTCAGGTGTCACCATACTACAAACCAGCAGCAGATTCAACAGCGAAGAAGAAACCCCATGAGGTATATAAACCCAATAAGAAACACTTAATTATTGAACTTAGAATATTTTCCACATATAATCATAAACAAGAAAGCTTTTTTTATGGATGCGACGATCCAATTATTATATAAATCGAATTTCGCACACATGGTAAAACTTATTATTTCTCTTATTGTGTGGATGAAAACATCGGTGGCATAAAATTGGAATATAAGTCTGATTATGGGGATTTGCAGATAAAGGGTGAGGGACTTGATGGTGTAAAATTAGGGTTTGAAGACTTTTGTAATTCTGTGATAGATCTGATTTATTTAATTGGCGTGGCGCCACCCGATACCACCATTGAGACTACCAAATCACCGTCAACAAAAAAATCCACATCAAAAAAATTCGACAATCTAAAAAAAAGCCAAAGCCCACATCAATCCCAATGATTTTGAGGAATCCCCAAAATAAGCACCAATTCCAGTCGCAGCCTCATTTAGTTAGTATATGTGTAATTGTGTGGCTGAAGTTGCTAGGAATCTTCTCCTTGCGCTCAAAGTTCATCAAACCCAGCTGAATTACACCGCAATGACAGATTATTCTTTGGAAGCAAGGAGCAGCCGAATGCCTCAATTTAATACCAACTTTGAAAAAACCCAATATAGAAAACGTCTTACCACAAATTCATAAAAGGTTGGCGGGAATAAAATATCAAATTACCTCGTATCATATATTAACAATTAGGGCAATGCATAACACATATGTTCTGGATGAAAATAAACTTTTGTATCTTACCTTAAAGGAAAAAAAGATTCTTGACGGCCCCATAGTGACGGAGGATGACAAATTTACTCCGGAGGAAGAAAATGCCTCACTTATGGGCAAAATCCATTACAATAAATATGTGCATCCACGTGCCAAGCTTTGCTATTATATCACTCATCTTAAACGCAAACCCAAGGCTCCATAAATTAAAAATCAAACAGGATAGAACCGGGACATCAACAACACCACCACAATCCATCTCTCTCTCTCTCTCTCTCTCTCTCTCTTAAAAAAACACAACACCACCGTTGGCTGCCACCCCACCACCGCCGGCTGCTATCACCACTGGACCTGCTGTCGCCGTTGTAGGTTAGTCAGAATATGTGTGTTTTATATTTAAAGTTTGTTAATATTTATTATAAAGTTTATTTTGTAAACTTTATTATTTTTGAGTTTTGTTTATAGATCTATGTTTCTTTTAAGTTTTGAAGGTTTTATTCTTTATATATGTTTATGTTATAACATTTTTTACATGTGCCGTCGGAATTTTTGTTCGCCGGAATCTTTGATCGCCGGAATCTTTGCTCGCCAGAATTATTGGCTCGCCGAAATCTTTGGACACATTCTTGCCGGCATTTATGTTGAACCCGCTGCATTGCCGGAATCCTCTATGGTTCTCTTAAAAAAATTGTTATTACATTTTTTTTATAAATTTTACTGAAAATTTTATGTGTGTAAATTTGTTTGAATAGATTGTTTTGTTTGCTTAAAAGTTTTATTTATGAATTTTGTTGCCTAAATTTGTTGTAACTTTGTTATTAATTGTTTCTTATAATTTGTTGAATTTTTCTTAATAATGTTGTAGTTGGTTGGCATTTAAATTATGTCTATATTTTGTTAGAAGTGTTGTCATTTTGTTGTATAAATATTAAAAACTGTGTTTATTTACCCGAATATCTACTCGAATATTTATTGTATTGTGTCATAGTCAACTTGAGAATCTTGAATATTGATCATCAACTTTGAATTTTGGTGTGATATGAATTTGAATTATTTGAAATATTAAATGAGTGAAAAACTTAATTTATCTTAAGAAACTATTTAATCAATAAAATACATAGCTGGACGATTGAAAGATATGGTAGTAAGTTGAATTTTGTTCATTGAAATGGTAATAAAGTGTGACAAATTTGTATTTATTATGTTTCTATTTTTTTATTTTTTATTTTGGTATATTTGGTATGATCATTAAGTAGTAAAAATGCATTTATTATGATTGAAACATATATTATTTTGAAAGTCTTATTTTACTAACAATTTATTTTGATTGAAACATGCGAAAGGTAACTTAATAATGTTACTATAATTCCTCGAGATTTTAATTACACATCGATTACTGTTTCATGTTACATGCGTTTGCAATTATATTTTGATCTTTTCACGTTCTATTTTGAATGTTACACAAAACACTTACTATAATAACGTATATCGTTAATTATCTGCCGCTAGGAATTTCCGCAGCTATGCGCGGGTATTCGTCTAGTATATATATAATTGTTTATAGGATGGAGATGATAAGTGTCATGTTTAAGGTTTTCTTAATCATTAAATACCCACAATAATTGATTGGCAGTTTTATTGGCGGTTTTGGGCTTGTGTTATCTATATAGTAATTGCAAGTTTTTTTTATATCAATTCGCGTTAAGAAAATTACTAATGACATCGTATAGTTTCAAATCAGAATTAAAGTGAGATACATTAAAATGTGGGTGAATTTTCAGATTTGCAGATACTCCCTCCATTACAAAATAATTGCCACCAGATAAAAAATATACCATCCGAGATACACATAATCATTATTTCGTTCTCTCTATTATTTTTTACAAATGACCGCAGTGGACAGTTTATGATGTGCTAAAAAGAAAACGTGAATAATAATATTAGGACGGAGAGAATAGTAGCCTATGATATTTATTTTCCCATCATAAACCAGGTTTAATCGGCTAAGCACATTTCTTAAAGTTTTGGTAGCATCGGTGTTTTAGGGGTATTTTACGAAATACATGATAGACAAATTTGCAACAATCACTTATAGGATTAGTATATCACTAGCCGGGTATCCGCGTAATGTGGCGGTGAGTACCCGATAACTAAATTTTGTGGCGAACAAATGTTATTCATTTATACGTTTTTTTCTAACAATAAATTTACAAAATAAAATTTTAATTAAATTAACTATAAATCATAACAATGCAAACTATTTCACATCCAAATAAACATAAGGTTCAAATTAAAGATAGAAGCATAAATAGCATCTTTAAGACATAAATAGTGTTGGGTTTTAGATCTATTAACAATTAAATATCACGAGTACACAGCGGAATAAATAGATTACATGTAGAATACAATAATTAACAAGAGATTGAAGATATGTACCTTTTAGCTCGAATCGATACACCATTAAGAGGTAACCGACAACTCTGTCTTCAATATACGCGTGTGTATAATAACAACGCGTGAAACCCCAAGATCTAAAATAAGATCCCTCTAAGCTTCCACACACAATACGTTTGTAGCAAACAATGAAGTATGCTAGTACTAATAGTGTAAGTAAACAATAATCGCAAGTCTTGGATCTAATCAATACTTGAGAAAAGAGAAAAACAAAACCCAAAAACACACACATATCCCTAGTGCACCCCAAAAACACACACAAAACCCTAAGGGTGTTTGTTTTAGCCGAATACAAGGAGGGAGAGAGGGAGAGATTTAGGGATTATTATCACATAAAACACACACATATCCCTAATGCACCCCCAAGGCCTCCTTATATAGTGCTACAAAGGGAGAGGGGGGGACCCCACTTTCCTTTTTCTCGATTTACATATTAATCCCTTATGTTTAACATTTAAACTTATAACTAATATATTAATTATTGTTTACTTAAAACATTATTTAAACATTGTTTACGTATTAACGTGTGCGTCCCTTAAGCTTGAATAAATAATTCGGACATATATTTATTTACGATGGACATATTCCAACAGCTC
>BQNB010047396.1:3953-35562 GCA_026074375.1 Tanacetum coccineum | reverse complement strand
AGTATACCAAATGAACCCCTAAACGACCCTTTCATCAGAAATTGAACCTTATTTATGACCCTTTAAATAATCCTTTATTATTCCCTGATTTTCATCCTCCCAAAACGATTCTCATGAACCACATTTGTTCCCGTAAGTCCACAATGCACATCATGATTCCAATAATAAACCTCGTTCGTCATGTGAACTAGTGTTTGGGTTTTGATTTGGGGTTCGATTAGGATTGAGAGGTTTAGAAGATGATCGAGTAGCTAGGTGTTTTTGGAGATAAAGGTTTAATGTTCGGATATAATGTATGAGATGATTGAGTCCGTATGCTTGTATTAATAGACACCACATCCGTATGCTTGAATCATGAATGTTATATGTTAGTATCCATATTAGATAGTTTAGGGGGTTAAGTGCATATTTAGCATAGTATTAGCATATTAGAACATGTAGACGCATGTTTCCTATAGTTTAGGATTAATGTTGGTCTCCTAGTTGGTTTAGGAACCGAATTCCCCCTCAGTCTTTGGGGGGAGGCAAACTTGTACCGTATTTTTTCCTTGTTCTTAATAAATAAATCATTACAAGCATACATGTGTGCCAATACTTCATGTCGAATTCTAGATTCGTGTAGGTGGGTAAACTTCTTCAAAGATTCAAGTTCTGCAGCTAGTTCATCCAGGTTTGTTGGAGCTATTTTTCTGACAAGTGGTCTCAGAGCCGCGGTTATTGTGGTCTTGAAGTTTGAGTGCTAGGTCGTAGGTTTTGAGATTTGTCAATCAGAAAAGAGTTCTGTCTTTTGGAGTTGCAGGTTTTTTGAGAGGTAGATTATGATTAAAGGTTTCACATGAATAAGAAAAGAAAAGTGACATGCAGTGATTGGTTTATTTTTTGTTTATCACGTGACTATAATACAAGTTGACAAAGGCACTTTGATTTTTTAGAAGTTCATAAAAGGGAAAAGATTGTTTATTCGTTTTTGTTTATAAAACACTTTATACTGTTTGTTTGAAGAATTATATATTTGAACAGTGAAGGTTTTCTTATTGCTAGTTTTCTTGTGGATCAAGTTTTGGAGATGAGGTACTTGGGTTTCAAGATTATCGATTTGGTTACTTGTTCGTGATCGAGGTTTAGGGTAACTAATTAAATTGATTTGCAAGAAGGGATTTTTAGCAACAAAGGTTAAATAATATGTCGTCGATAGCGAAGATTGACGTAAAAAAGTTTGACGCGTCTAATGACTTCGGGTTGTGGCCTGTGAAGATGCGGTGTCTATTAATTAAACTTGGTTAAGAGGCTACGTTATATCCATTCCCAAAAACCATGGGGGACGCTGAAAAGACCGCGGCGTTGAAGACAAATGTCTACAAGAAAGCACACAGTGCCTTACCCTTGTGCTTGGATAACAAGCTGTTAAGGAAATCATTTGGCTTAAAGGTCTACTAATCGAGCTGGGAATAAACCTAAGGTCAGTGGTTGTGAATTGTGATAATCAGGGGGCAATTCATCTATCAAGAAATGCAATGTTTCATGAAAGGACAAAGCATATCAACATGAGGTATCACTTCATCAGGGAGATCATGGAATCTAGAGAGATTGAAGTGGCAAAGATAGGCACATAAGATAATGTAGCTGACACGTTTACAAAGGTAGTTCCAGGTACGAAGTTCAAGTATTGCATGGAGATACTTGGTGTCGTGACTAACTAGTCTTGTCACTAACGTGAAAATTGTTAGTCTATATTAGTTTCCAAGTCTATTTAGGATTAGTTATAATTTGATTAGGTATGTTTCCTCATGTATCGAGTTTCCTTATGTATTGATAGGCTTGTTAGGATGTGTTTGAGGTTGCTTGGGACTCAAGCAAGTCTCCTAGTCGGTTTAGACTAGGAGAACCGACCCCCTTACCCTATAAAAGGAGGTGAAGGGGAGATGCTCAAGATACACAACACATTATTCTATTCTTTCCTTGTAACCGATTCATGAGGTGTTAATAAAACTTAATCGTTCGATTAGACTTGTCGTGTTTTGTTCTTCACGTCTTTGTTCTTCAACATGTATCGTTTGAAGGTGCTACTTGTGCTCGATACAACCTGCGATCTAGCGTTCAGTGATCGAACTTCGGGTTTGTTATCGTAATTGTCCAACAAGGAACATTTAATGGGGTTCACTTTCATTGTAAGAAAGTGTTATGTAAATACTGATTTTTTATAACATAATTTTACTTGACAATAATATATAAAGTTATTTCAAATTAAAAAAAGGTAGACACATAAGTTAAAAGAAGAGGCAAGCGAGGTCAAAAATGTCATCTTACTGAAATCAAAATGTAATACTACTTGAATAAAAACCTTGCTAAGAATGCTAACAAAGATATTGTCCTATTCAACGAAACCGGACCTCTAAACCGCATATTAAAAAAAGCATCTTGTATACTATGGAAAAAAGAGGAATTTACCAACTGAACTTCATGCATCGTATTAAACGAAATAAAACCTTTAAACCGTATATCACAAAACCATATCACCCTACACACGAATACAATGAACTATCCGCACAAAACGATAAAGAACACTACAAATTTGAAAGTTAGGTTTGCAAAATGTGTCTTGTGTATGCGCGTGTTTGATATATGTCACTTTTGATGGGTTAATTGAATGTTACATCTGGAAAAAGGAGCACACGTTTCACAATGGTGCATGACGCACCCTCGAAACCCACATCAAGTGGCGTGGTTACACGTGTCAACAATTGGTTGGTGCCACATAGGCGGCACGTGACACACTTACCACGTACATGCGTAGGTTGGTTCAATTTGGTAAAACTGATAAATTTTAGTAAATTAATAAATAGAGTGGCATATTAGTCCATTTTCATAATTAAGGCTATCAAAAATCTCATACGTACTTATCCTTATGAATGATAAAACATATTCCATCCATTCTTAAATAAGTGTCCATTTTTTATTTTTGAAATCTTTATTTTTCAACTTTGACATTGATGTGAGGGTTGTGAACACTACTTCTCAGATTGCTTCTCCTAGATCCGTTGCTTTGTCACACTTGTGATGATCTGTGTAAGTATTTCCTAGGTTATGAACGGATTACACGAACCCGCCGTCTATTTAATATTCCGTTAAGGCAACGCACAAGTAAGGTAGTATGAAGACTATTACAAGGCCCCTAATAGTATATTAAATTCATGTGAAACATCTTAAGAGGGATCAACCATATAGTGGGTAAGGTAGTATGAAGACTGTTACCAATGGTATCCTTTCTACGCACTCGCGTTTCCCTAGACATGTCAACAACAATACAGACAAAAGCTAATTTTCTAAAGCCTAACGCGCACATTCATCAACAAGAAGCAACATCAAAAGGATCTACATCTTAAGTTTCATGCAATCATAGATAAATACAAAAGAGGGTTTAGCCTCACATGTTATAAAGAAAGCAAGAAGATAAATCAATCAAACAACACATAGACATATTGAATGATTAATGATAAATAATCTTACTTGATTAAAACATGGATTCAAGGTAGTACAATAGGGTTTTGAGACCTTAAAAATAACCTATAAAGCTGCTAGAATAACTAGGGTTCGTCTCCCTAGGTTTATACAAAGTTACCCACCTAAAACCTTAAAAACGGTTTTAAATTTATAGAGATATCGACGCGACGGCATTGCTTAGAACTCCTGACACCGTTGCTACGTAGATGATTCTAGATCCTTTTTAAGTTGGCTACGTCCTAACGTCGTCGCTGAATTCCTGACGTCGTCACCACATAGATCACGACGACGTCGCTTTATGCCTGCGATGTCGTCTCCAGCCACTGTTTGCACAATTCTTTAAGAGATTTGGTGTAGGTCCGTAATCTTGTCCGTTTCTTCTCCAAATGAGCCCAAGTCACGTGTATTTCCTCCAAAAGCCATCCAAGTGCTAAAAACCTGAAAATAAATGATTAAGCACATAATCTGGGCATATTTGCATGACTTATGGGGTTAAATGACCCTGAAAAACACCTTGATGCTGACTTGAGTGGTACTACTCCGTTCGATCCAAGAACGAAATATCGAAGTATAGGGGGTCAGGAGTCACTATATGTACTTAACAGCAAGTAGACCAGATATAGTACATATTTGCAACATGTTATTTCTCGCTATCTAAGCGAAACCGACTGAGAAACATCTCACTGAGGAAAAACGGATCTTTCGGTACTTAAATACTCCATGTAACATAGGTCTCTGGTATTCCGAAGGACACCGTATCGAACTAACTGCATTTCTTCAAATTCGGATCAACTGCGGGCTGTCCTCGAATCCACGTAAGATTACATCTGGTAGCATATAATTTCAGGTTGTGATAAGTTAGTCAGCTGGTCATAGTTAAACCATAAAGCAGGACTGCACCTACAATGTCCTTTAGCAGAAGCCAGTATGTTCTTTATCAGCGTGCTGCCGCACAAGTTCTATGGTTGAAGAACTGCAGCTCACCGATTATGCTTCCACTTATTTGATAAAATAACCTATTGTATTGTGACTCAAAGGCAGCCAAAGCCATCTCGTGGAATCCAGTCCAGCATCCCGTACAACACATCGATGTCAATATCAACTTCATAAATAACAGTTGAAAAGGTATTGTTGAATTATTCTTTGTCCTATTAACTGAATACCAGTTAGCTGACGTTTTTACTAAAGCTTTATCCGGAAAGATAGGTTTTAAGTATCTTGTCAGACGACTCGGTATGAGATGTTTGACTCCAGATGAACTGGAGATTCTGGCAATTGAATCTGCTTGATCCATCAAACATCAATTTGTATATATTTTTATTCTCTCTTTATTTTTGATTTATAAAGAAATTTTTTTTTTGAAAAAGACAATAGAAAAATATAAAACCTAGAAAAACAAAATATAAAATCAGAAAAATTTCAAAAATACCAAAAAGAATCTCCGACCTGTTCTCTTTGGAATCGATAAACTTTTTACGTACCTAGAAATGTTGATTAACATCCGACACTGGAGAAGGCGTGTAAATGAAGTTCGAACAGGAGTTTCAAAGCTTTAAAAACATGTCATTATCTAAATATTCTTGATGACTTATTTAACATTTCAGTACATAACTCGGTCTCAGAATGTCACATGGGAAGTGTACTCCTCAGTGCACTGTACACTAAAATAGAAGAGAGTCTTCTATCATGTTTTTAAAATTAAAATCGTTTAGACATAATTTTTCAAAAAGAACTTTCAATGTCAAAATTGTCTACAATATAATTTGTGGTATTTTTTTTCCATAAAAATTGGTTTTTGTTTAAAATTAAGTGTCAACACTCCCCTTCACTCAATAATTCAACAAGAATTGTAGTACGTAGAATGTCATTTTATGTAAATCAATTTCTGAGGGGGAGCTTTTTAAAACAAAGCCTTTTAATGTGTTGGGTACATCTCATACATGTCAATTTTATGTATCCAAACACATTTTGTGAAATTAAAATGTGGAAACTTAATGTCAATTAATAATATACATTGTTCACTAAGGCATCTCACTCCGTCTTCAACATTTTGTGGTGTCATATCAATTTTTCATTCCAATGGTCAAATTTTAATAAATATGGTATCCCCACATGATACTGTTGAAGGGAGCAATTCGGGAAAATGAATTCATTATGCAAATATCGTGGTATAATTTTTTCTCCCCATGATTTCATGGTCAAATTAATCAATGGTATTTCAATACAAAGTGTTTTAAGATTATCTTAAAATAAGGGATAACATGGATTAAAATATGTTTTATAGATGAATGTGACTCTTTAAGACTCTATTAGCAACTCTTTCCTTCTGTGCTAAAATAATTCGAACTCGAAGCACATGTGTAGGGGGAGTATTTGAAAATAACAATGTCAAAAATGTTTTATGGATCGATCTCTATACCAACAACCTATTTAATTATCATGATGATTTCTGAGTCATAAGGTGGTTAGGTTTGGTATTAGTCCTATGATCCAACCAGAACTGGAGGGATCTACCCAAGGACACTCCATAGTTAGAAATAGCAGTCCTTAGGTATGAATGAAGAAGAATGTGTATAAGGGAAAAAACCGACTAAGATTGAGCTAACACTGGAACAATCACAACAAGGTGTTATTAAAGAAGTCTAGGTATGCATTAGAAGGGTTGAAGAATAAAAAAAAGAAATGTATGGATAAGATGGGAGAAAAGAAAGAAGCCCTCCACACAACTTAGGGCAGAAACCGGGCCACATACATAGATCTAGTCAAAATCACAAAATGATTGATGATAATGGAAGACTACTATCATGGTGAGCCCGTGGTGCAGGGAGGGGGGGATGCACGACCGCTGTAAGGGGGTCCCAGTGGGGGCGTCGGAAGGGTGGGGGGAGGGGGGTAGTACGGGGGGGGGGGTTGGGGGGGGGGGGGGGGGGGATGTTGTTTTATTCATCTGACGATGCTTGCGCACGCGGACCAGAGCGCGTAGGTGAGCGTACGATTTGACACGCGTGAGCAAGAAGACGACTACGTTTGCCTACATGACCTGCATCATCTGAATATTGAGATATCAACCCGAGACTGTTGATATTGAATAAGGTGTCATCTGCTCCACCTCCATTCTAAAACCATAAGTGCACAAATTAATCTAGAGCCCAAGAAGAGAATCAAATTATAAATCCGATTAGACACAATGTCAAAATACACTTGTTGAACACCATAAAGTTCACAAGCTATAACAAAGAGTCCTATGCATTATCCTTAGATCTTGCCAGAACATCTAGAGTGATACTTAAGTATTCACAGTGAGATGGAAATTCCTGCTTGAGGTCAACATCAACAAGCTCTTGGTAGGGCGACTGAAGATTCTATATGAATCAAGCTTGTGATAACTGGATATCAATTTTGGTCCAGTAAATGAATTGATGACTTAATCAGAAAGATAGTAACTATCTGATTCACTCTTACCGTGTTGTCTGCTTTGAGACGTTCCGGTAATGAGAACTAGCAAGCATGGTGAATCTAATACATCTGTGTTAGAAGATCCTACGCTTTGAGCTGGAAACCCTGTCAAGGAGATTCTTTGAATCTACCTGATCACAGGTATAATATTTATACTATAAAACGGGAAACCGGAGGTTAATGCAACCGAACTCAAGATGAATGACAAAGCCAAATTCATCTTTTATTGCTAACTGTTTTATTTCAGGATAAGACGACGGTGTTGCAGCCTCATTCCAGCGAAGTCGGATTCATAAACCACATGCTCATACTCAAGCTTTCAAAGTTAATCATTCAACGTCAAGATAGTTGATTCTAATCTTCCCCACCATCAAAGAGCCTCAAAGTCAAATAAAGAATCATCAATTGGGGAGATTGTTAGACTTATAATCACATATGTCAAAACAGGAATTAACAAGTCAAAAGCATGTTGGTCAAGAGCACAAGTTGATCAAGGAAGTCAAATCAAGATGATTTCAAGTCAAGGAGATGATGCAAGAAAACTATCTCAAGAATTCAAGTTCAAAAGATAAAGGCTCAAAATCAAGATCACAAAGCATGGATGAACAAAGCCATTACAAAGCATAAACGTCAAACGTCACATCTTCGATGTCATCGGTGGTACAGAGGAGTTTTGAAGAAAGAGACTTCTCCACATTATGGAGATTGTTTAGCCTTAATTATATTAAGTCTAAACAAGAATTGTTATCGGTCTTAGAAAGTCAAACTAGGTCTTGGGTTGATTGTAATAGGCCTAGTCGGGTCAACGGGCTTGGATTGTAAGCTAATATTGCCGTGGATATCGGGCTAAAGTGCCTAATTAAACCAAGCCTGCCCGTTTAGAAACCCAAGTGCCAAGATAGCAAGGGTGGGTATAAATATCCCTTCACACAACTTGGTGAAGGGTGTTGGTTATATTTTCATTCACTTGTAATCCACCAATTCTCTAATCTAATCTTCCTTTCTTGTTTATCTCTCTACTTTCTCTCTCTAAGTTTTCTTATTATTTTCTAGCATATTGGTAAAGATTAGTGTTGTGTAATGGATTAAAATAGTGGGATAACACCTCACATCAATGTCAAAGTTGAAAAATAAAGATTTCAAAAATAAAAAATAGACACATATTTAAGAATGGATGGAATATGGTTTATCATTCATAAGGATAAGTACGCATGAGATTTTTGATAGCCTTAGTTATGAAAATGGACTAATATGCCACTCTATTTATTAATTTACTAAAATTTATCAGTTTTACCAAATTGAACCAACCTACGCATGTACGTGGTAAGTGTGTCACGTGCCGCCTATGTGGCACCAACCAATTATTGACACGTGTAACCACGCCACTTGATGTGGGTCGAGGTGCTCATGCACCATTAGTGAAACGTGTGCTCCTTTTTTCCAGATTCACATTCAATTAACCCATAAAGTAACATATATCAAACACTGACGCATACACAAACACATTTTGCAAACCTAACTTTCAAATTGTAGTGTTCTTTATCGTATCTTGGTGCGGATAATTCAATGTATTCGTGTGTAGGGTTAATGGTTTTTGTGATATCGGTTTTAAGGTTTTATTCGTCTTAAAAATGTAAGCTTTGAAGTTCAGTTGATAATTTTCTCTTTTTTCCATAGTATACAAGATGCTTTTTTTAATATGCGGTTTAAAGGTCCGGTTTCGTTGAATAGGACAACATCTTTGTTAGCATTCTTAGCAAGGTTTTTATTCAAGTAGTATTACATTTTGATTTCAGTAAGATGACATTTTTGACCTCGCTTACCTCTTCTTTTAACTTATGTGTCTACCTTTTTTTTAATTTGAAATAACTTTATATATTATTGTCAAGTAAAATTGTGTTATAAAAAATCAGTATTTACATAACACTTTCTTACAATGAAAGTGAACCCCATTAAATGTTCCTTGTTGGACAATTACGATAACAAACCTGAAGTTCGATCACTGAATGCTAGATCGCAGGTTGTATCGAGCAAAAGTAGCAACTTCAAAGGATACCTGTTGAAGAACAAAGACGTGAAGAACGAAACACGACAAGTCTAACCGAACAATTAAGTTTTATTAACACCTCATGAATCGGTTACAAGGAAAGAATAGAATAATGTGTTGTGTATCTTGAGCATCTCCCCTTCACCTCCTTTTATAGGGTAAGGGGGTCGGTTCTCCTAGTCTAAACCGACTAGGAGACTTGCTTGAGTCTCAAGCAACCTCAAACACATCCTAACAAGCCTATCAATACATAAGGAAACTCGATACATGAGGAAACATACCTAATCAAATTATAACTAATCCTAAATAGACTTGGAAACTAATATAGACTAACAATTTTTAGGTTAGTGACAAGACTAGTTAGTCCACTACACAGTTCTCCATGCAATCTTGAACTTCGTACTAGAGAACTACCTTTGTAAACTATCCGAGCTACATTATCTTATGTGCTATCTTTGCCAAATTCAATATCTCTAGATTCCATAATCTCCCTATGAAGTGATACTTATTTTGATATTGCTGTGTCCTTTCATGAAACATTTTGCATTCTTGAATAGATGAATTGCCCCCTGATTATCACAATCACGACATTGACCTTAGGTTTATTCCCAGCTTGATTATAAGACCTTAAGTCCAAATGATTTCTTAACTCTTGTTATCCTAGCACACGGTAAGACACTGTGTCTTCTTGTAGACATTTGTCTTCAACGCCAGCAGTCTTTCAGCGCCCCCATGGTTTTAGGAATGATTATAACTAAGCCTCTTAACCAAGTTAATTAATAGATACCGATCTTCACAGCCACAACCCTAAGGCAAAGACGCGTCAAACTATTTACGTCAATCTTCGCTATCGACGACATATTCTTTAACCTTTGTTGCTAAAAAATCCCTTCTTGCAAATCAGTTTAATTAGTTACCCTAAACCTCGATCACGAACAAGTAACCAAATGGATAATCTTAGAACCCAACTACCTCGACTCCAAAACCTGATCCACAAGAAAACTAGCAATAAGAAAACCTTCACTGTTCGAATATATAATTCTTTAAAGAAACAGTATGAAGTGTTTTATAAACAAAAACGAATAAACAATCTTTGACTTTTTATGAACTTCTATAAAATCAAAGTGCCTTTGTCAACTTGTATTATAGTCACATGATAAACAAAAAATAAACCAATCACTGCATGTCACTTTTCTTTTCTTATTCATGTGAAACCTTTAATCATTATCTACCTCTCAAAAAACCTGCAACTCCAAAAGACAGAACTCTTTTCTGATTGACAAATCTCAAAACCTACGACCTAGCACTCGAACTTTAAGACCACAATAACCGCGGCTCTGAGACCACTTGTCAGAAAAACAGCTCCAACAAACCTGGATGAACTACAGGCAGAACTTGAATCTTTGAAGAAGTTTACCCACCTACACGAATCTAGAATTCGACATGAAGTATTGGCACACATGTATGCTTGTAATGATTTATTTATTAAGAACAAGGAAAAAATACGGTACAAGTTTGCCTCCCTCCAAAGACTGAGGGGGAATTCGGTTCCTAAACCAACTAGGAGACCAACATTAATCCTAAACTATAGGAAACATGCGTCTACAGGTTCTAATATGCTAATACTATGCTAAATATACACTTAACTCCCTAAACTATCTAATATGGATACTAACATATAACATTCATGATTCAAGCATACGGATGTGATGTCTATTAATACAAGCATACAGACTCAATCATCTCATACATTATATCCGAACCTTTATCTCCAAAAACACCTAGCTACTCGATCATCTTCTAAACCTCTCAATCCTAATCGAACCCTAAATCAAAACCCAAACACTAGTTCACATGACGAACGAGGTTTATTATTGGAATCATGATGTGCATTGTGGACTTACGGGAACAAATGTGGTTCATGAGAATCGTTTTGGGAGGATGAAAATCAGGGAATAATAAAGGATTATTTAAAGGGTCATAAATAAGGTTCAATTTCTGATGAAAGGGTCGTTTAGGGGTTCATTTGGTATACTTGGACTTCTTTATCATCCTAGTAATGGACCTCACAACAACCTTAACCAGAAAGAGCCGGTGACTGAGAGCAAAGAAAGACACTGTAGAAATGAATAAAAATGGACATTAGTGTTTATGTATCTACTGTAATTATGTATGCTATTAGTATATTTTTGTATAAATTAAAGAGAATTGATTGGCACACCTAAAAGTTATGTCTAATTTTATGCTTAAGCATGTGTGGAAACAATCCATTGGTTGTATCAATCGTACCTACATCTTCATATTTAATGAGCTAATGACATATAAGTTAGGCACAAAATTAGTCATAAGATTTAGGTCTTTCAATCTTTTTCCTATTTTAAAAAGTCGTTTGACTTGATTGATTGGGGGAGGCGGGCCATTTGGTTTTGGGCTCCCACGTATAGATTTAAGTTGTAATATGTTTTTATTGGCCCATTTTGAAGTTGCAAGGTTGACCATAACTCTATAAGGCATTAGTCATACTTTATTGTTCGCGTATTATGTTCTCTACCTTAACATAGATTATTATGGTGTAGATGTGTGTGAATTTGACTAGACTAAAAGGAGTTTAATTAGACCTTTCACAAAAAAGGAGTTTAATTAGATAAAAGTGAATTCGGGAGTTCGATCAACAAAAATCGACTAGTCGTATTAAATTGCCATATAGTTTGTCTAGATTGCATTTGTAGATTTTTATAATTTCAAAATTATGAAGATTTGCAATCCACTTTTTTTTCTAACCAATGTCAAATGATTGAAATTCCATTCTCTGAGTTAAAAGGTTAAATTTATATAGTTCAATCCAAGGTTGTCAGGATCGCGTAACTGATCGTAGGATCATACGATCCCATATAGATCGTAGGATCGCATGCAGGATCGTAGGATCGTAAACGATTTGATCCTACTACAAGGCCATGTTTTAATCTCAATTCGAGTAGGATCAATGTAGGATCGTAGGAAGGCACACAGGATCGTAGAATCACGAACGATCTGATGATGATGTAGAGACTGATTCTCATGGTGACAGTGAAAACTCTTCTGCTTCTGGAGGCATAAATTAAGATGCCGGTGATAGTGATCCACTTCACTCGGGGACTTCAATGATGCAACCTACAAAGAGTTAGTAACCTCACCCTATGATGACATCAGTGTGTGTTAGGTGTAAAATGTTAATACAAATAATGTCTAAAAAGGTTATTTATATTTTTTGACCTCTCTACGTTTTGATAATCACAAAATGTAAAAACGTTCTACGTTAAAAATAAATGTATACAAGTTATTAGTCGTAAACTTTCATTTCGACGTAAATCACTTAAAGTATGTACAAACAAGTATTAAACGTGTATGATGATAAAAGAAATAAGTTTTTGTCTTTAAACATTACATTTTCATATATGTAACAAAACCTTTTTACAAAAATAAATTAGACAAAATATTTTTATAATTAAAAGAAATGTTTTATTCATATATATATATATATATATATATATATATATATATATTTGAAATCTGGTTTTCCCTCCAAAAAGATACCACCCAACCAGAAAAATATTTCCCCACTTAAAGACAAGAAAAGGAGCGTCCTACTGTGGACTATCCCCTTATAGGGAGACGGTCCCTAATATATCTGGGACCGCCCAATAATTAAGGGACCGTCCCACTTTTAGACGCTCCTCAGCTTGCCTATAAATAGTGGACTGTTTTCAAACCATTTTCACACATCTTTGCACATAGTTTTCTCTGATCTAAATCTCTATCTTTTTTTTGATCATTAACTTGTTTAATCTTGTTTAACAAGTGATCTAATCTTCTTTCCTCAAGTGCAAGAGAAGAACACACGTAATCATTAGGATACGAAGGGTTATAGTTTAGTGTGTCATTACGTAACCTTTGTTACGATCTTCTTGTAGATTCGATCTCTTTCTTTTCAATCTTGTGTAGCTGTGTAGATCCAGCTAGTGTGTTAGCTCGGAATAGTTGTGTGAGAGTCGGTTAGTATTTAGTCCTCAAAATACATTAGTCTAGTGGTAGATTGGTTCTAGCTAATATTAGAACTCGACATCTAGCTTAGTGTCAGAAATTAGTATAAGCGACGTGTACGATTTTCTCCGCCTGAAGGGAGCTTGTTGACATAGTGAACTCTCGAGATGGATACTCGGGGAGTAGAGTAGGGCGAAGAAAAGCTTCATAGCCGAACCACTATAAATCTCCGTGTTGTGGTTTGATCGTTCTATCTCTTTACTATTGTCTTATAATTTTTCATAGTTATTGTTTATATTGTGGTTATATATATTGTTCATATATATTGTTGCTTGATCTCACATAAACAAGAATCTAAAGTTTTTGAAATGAAGTTTTTAAGACGTAAATGAACGGTGAAACTATTCAACCCCCTAGTTCTAGTTTCCACATAAAACTTCACTTAAAGACACGATCAGGAGGTCGGGGAGGCTTACACAAATCCTTAACCATTTTCGAGAGAAAGTAAAATATGGAAATATGTGTATATTAGATTAGAGAGAAACACCTAATACACATAAATAGAATGAAGCCTCACCCCTCCTTAGAAGTAAGGACGGGGTATATATCGCAGAAACATGATATAACTTATTACATTTGACATATCTAGTCCATGCGTGATTGGCTATGATAACTATATGTAATTATGTAATGACACTCACATTTTTTAGTCTAAAAATCTTCCCCTAATGTAGAGACATATGGAATTACTTACAACATTCCTAACAAGTATAAATACAAAGAAAAATAATGACTTCCAAGGCACTTCCAATGTTGAGGTTAACTTCTATGTATTCTAGTCTTCATACTTGTTCTCCAACTTGAATCCTCTTTATCTTTGCTTATTAAAGAACCATTATAATAGGTATGAACTGGATTAACTCCCCCCAATTCATACTGCATGCCTTGAAAAGCTTTATTCAACGACTCTTTTTTGACGAAGTGTCTGAATCAGCTTCCTCCCAAACCATTAACCCCATCTTGAGCAGATACTGAAACTTTGATGTAGCTCGAACAATCTTCTATCTTTGACATTTAAGTGCACTGTGGAATTTGTAGAAAATCCTACACCAAAAATGACTACTACTCTGATATTTGGTCTTGGTGATTATTCGTTCAGGGGAACATGCTAAGAAATCAGCAGCATATCTTCTCACGTTTTCATAATACTTCACAAGTAACCAATCAATAAAAAAGAAATAGAAATCATAATACCCAGCATGAATCTACCAAACCAATATCTTCATTGACCCGTAAACCATACCAAGTACACATTTCTTCCCACAGGAAGTTGATACGATGACCCCAAAGTAACAAGTTGAACCATTGACCATCTATGTGGACTAACTTCCAACTTAAAACCTTAAACTCGATCATGTGAACCTATTATGCGTCCCAGAGTACACGTTTATTCCCCTATGATAGTTATGAACTCTCGGATCATTGACGTGTACGCCCATATACTCAAGACGTTCATGTCTTAAGCAAAAATCTTGAAATTTTTTAAACGATGTTGAGAAACTCTTAAAATTTTACTTAAACTATGAAGTACCATTGACATTATTTAGCTAAAAAATATCATGTGAGAATCATCTTCTTATCACATCTATACTCTTTAGTCCCTCTGACTAGCTTTACCAACCTCGCATTTTGTCGGCTATCTATAGTAACAACTGATGGAGTAAACCCGCTATGACAAACATGAAACTAAAGTACAATCCCCTGAATTTGTTACTTAAGCTTGCACTATTGTTGATTGAAGAATGGTGCGGAGGCAAATGTCTAAGTACTCTATACCTAACATCAAAAGTATAAGAAGTACAACGCCTATTGAAACTATCCACATAATTTGCGTGTGACACTAAGCGACATAACTTCCTTAAGTGATAGCTATACATTGTGAGCACTACAACGTAACTCCTTACATCAGGTATAACTAGATAATCCAAATCTTAATCTTAAACTTTTTGTGCTTTTGCAAGTTATCTTAGAAAGTCATGCATCTAGCCAACCCCGAATTCAAGATAAAATAAGTACACACCTTCATGAAATCCTACTTCAATCTCAAATAATGTAAGCCTTAAAATATTGAGTCGAACAGTGAAGTTCGTTCATTATGAATATTAGGTCTCGGTCTTTATTTATATAATATTGTAATAGGCTAGAAAGGGTAAACGAGCTCATTTATGTATCTAATGTCGGATCACGTTTATGCTAAAGCCCAAAGTAATTCCAAGTAATCTCGAGCCTGGCCAATAGAAAGCCTATAGGCATGAAAGCCTCATGGTGCAAGTATAAATACCCCTCTCTAAGTGTGGTGAGGGTGTTGGTCTTATTTGTATTTTACTCTTATAATTAACCATTTCTTTATCTCTCTCTTGTTTCTCTCTCTACAATTCTTCTTATCATCTCATCTTATTTTCTTGTTTAATCTAAGTAACCAAATACGATTGTGTAAGTGATTTGTGTGGCTTCAACATTTGGCATCAGAGCTCATGAGATAATTAGCTAGATTGTGTGTGCGTTTTCTTGGTAAGATTCGATCAAAAGTTTGGTTTTTGAAGGTTTATTGTCTCATTCTTGACACTCTTTGATTCTCACGACTATGGTGTTAAAGTTGGTGTTTTTATTCTTGTCATAGCCTTCTAGGATCAAGTTGTGCAAAAGAAACCAAGCAAAAACGTTTAAAAGGGTGATTTTTAGGTGTTTTTAGGTGGAAAAAGTCGTGTTTTTCATCATTGCGTTTTGTCTCTTTGGCAAAATTCTTCATTGCATTTTGTCTCCTGCATTTTGGCAGAAAAAGGACACTGTGTTTTGTCATTTAGTAAAGGACAACAATACTGCATTTTGGTCTCATTAGGACTGCGTTTTGACTACTGCATTTTTGTCTCTGCGTTTTGGTTGATTTACAGATGCGATTTGTCTACTAGCGTTTTGCCTAATTTGAAGACCAATACTGCGTTTTGCCTAGGAGGAACTCTGCCCAACTCATTTCTTGACTGCGTTTTGTCTAAGACTCTTCACTGCGTTTTGTCCTAAGAACCTGCACTGCCGTTTGTCTAAGAACTCTTCAATGCTTTTGTCTAAGACCTTCAACTGCTTTGTCAAAAGACTCTTCACTGCGTTTTGCCTATGTAATACTGTCTTCATTACGTTAACTCATTTCAACCAACCAAATCATAATTAAACAACATATCACCTAATCTAACAAACAATCATCACTTTTAACATACAATCACTAATCATTGTATCGATCCAACAATTATCATAATACAATCATTTACTTCATAAGTTAACAATCATCATCAAGACAACTCCAAATTGTAACTTCCACAACCGACAGTCAAATGCATAACAACATAATGGCAGCTGGTTCAAGGGATCGTCTACCAATGCTTGCAACAGGACGATATGCATAATGGCGATCATGTTTATTAAGATACATTGATACAAGACCAAAAGGTGATGCCTTGAGGAAATGCATTTTGGAATGTCCATACCAACCAACTACTGTCACAATCCTAGTTGTTCCTGCAACAGAGAATTCTCTAGAAGTTCCAGAATGAACAATAGTTGAGACAGTCTCAACTATGTCACCTGAAAACAAAGATCATTATGAATCAGAAAAGGAAGCGATTCATTTGATATTGACTGGAATTGGAGATGAAATATACTTAATTGTTGATGCATGCAAGACAGCTCATAAAATGTGGGAAGCTATCAGAAAGGCAACAAACAATGTGAATCCCTCAAACATTTCAAGATGTCCAAGAAAACTTATTTTGGGAATTTGGAAAATTCACCTCTCACGATGGAGAAACAATTGAGTCATATTACACAAGGTTTTACAAGCTAATGAATGAGATGATCAGAAACAATTTGACAGTTGATAAAATGCAAGTCAATGTTCAATTTCTTTAACAACTTCAACCAGAATGGTCAAGGTTTGTAATAATTATCAAGTAACAACACAAGTTGGATGAAGTTTCATATCACAAGTTCTTTGACATTCTGAAACAATATCAAAAGGAAGTTAATGAACTCCGTGCTGAAAGAATAGCCAAGAATGCTACCCATTAGCACTTGTTGCTACTGCTCAAACACATCAAGAACCTTATTATTAAACATCAAAGTCTCACAAATCATATGCACCAACATCAAAAGCCTCACTTCCAACCAGATCTCATGAAACTACAAGACACAACGGCAAAGAGATAGCCAAACCAATCATACCTCCATCTGAGTCAGCTTCTGATGAAGACAGTGATCCAGAACAAGCTCAGAAGGATAAGGAAATGCAGAAAAATTTAGCTCTCATTGCAAAGTACTTCAAGAAACTCTACAAACCTACCAACAACAACCTTAGAACTTCCTCAAACACCAGAAAAAATATGGATACTACTCCAAGGTACAAGAATGATAATCAGAATGGGAATTAGAGGGCAGTGAATGTTGTTGGGGCTAATGACACTGTAGGTGGTCAAGTAGTGCAGCAGTCTGGGATACAGTGTTTCAACTATAAGGAATTTGTTCACTTTGCTAACGAATGCAGGAAGTCAAAAAGGGTTAAAGACTCCACGTATCACAAGGAAAAGATGTTGCTGTGTAAACAAGCTGAGAAAGGTGTTTAACTACAAGCAAAGCAATCTGACTGGCTAGCAGACACGGATGAAGACATTGATGAACAAGAGTTGGAAGCACATTACAGCTATATGGCAAAGATCCAGGAGGTTCCTAATGCAGACTCAGGCACTGATTCTGAGCCATTGGAACAGGTACAATACGATACTGGATATAATATGTTTGCCAATGAAATACAACATTTTGAGCAATCTAAATCCATTAGTAACACATGTGTAGTGGAAACGGGTGATAGTAATGACATTCCTGATTCATCAGATATGTGTGATAATGATATTTAGAATGACCAAAATGCTGTAGAATGTGATAATGAGGGTGTCACGCTTGCCAATTTAATTACAAATTTAAAACTTGATGTCGATGAAAATAAAAAGATTCAAAAGCAATTGAAGAAAGCAAACGCATCATTAACTCAAGAATTGAAAGAGTGCAAATCTACTCTTGCAGAGACTAGTAGAACCCTGGGGGAGTCTAATAGTATTCGGGATAGTTGTTTAGTTGCACTTCAAAATAAACAGACTGAGTTTGAGAGGTACAAGGCCTTTAATGACCGTACAATTGATTATGACAAACTTGAACATAAGTTAAATGAAACTCTAGGACTATTAGCTCAAAAGGACATTGACATAAAAGAATGTTTAAAACTTAAAGCCTATGAAATTTCAGTTGTCCAAGAGAAACAAGATGAGTTAGTCAAACAGAGTCTTTTAACTAAGTCACATTACGAATGTCTTGTCAAAGAGAAAACAAAGGTCATAACGGATTTGAAACTTAAGGAAGAAAAAGATAGTGACAAAATGAATTCAATGGAAAACCAATTAAAGTTTTTGAATAAAATTGTTTACAAAAGGAGTCAATCAATCCAAACCATTCATATGTTAACACCCAAATGCCCTACATTTAATAGAAGACCTACCTTTGCTAATCCAATGTACCTCAAAAAGGCTCAAAATGAGAAACCATGTTTGTATGAGATCCCACATGACCAATCTGATCCTGCAAACAGACTCATCCCCGATAGGGAAGAGATTCTGACTCTTGAAGAAGAGAGTCGATCAAAATTAAATAAAGACTTAGTGAAACCCTATGACTATACAAAGTTAAATAGTCTTTATGAAATTTTTAAACCCCCGACCCAGGAATATCTTATTTAGATAGCACATGCAAATGAAATAAGGAAGAAAATGTGGAGAAAATCATTTGTGAAAACAAAACCAAATATTTTCAAAAACATAGCTTTCTTACCTGTGTCCAAATCAATAAGCAAAAGTAGACAAGCGTATAATGTCCTGACAAATAACATAAATCATCTTAGAGAACTTGTCGATCAAGCTTGGGTGAAGCATTCTAAAGATCATTTTCGTGCCCCAACTGCTCAAGATATGGAAATCCTGATTAAGACATGTTTGATGTGTCTTGCCCTTAAAACTCATAATGATAGTTTCGCATTTGTTCATGAACTTAAGAAAGAAATGCATGCTGATTTAAAGTACGTTGAATCCTTTGAAAATGAAATTGACAAACTTGAATCTGATAAGGCAGAATTTTCAAACATGTATGATATGCTCTTGCAAGAATGTGTGTCTAATGATGTTATGTGTTCTTATTTGCATTTGTTATCTGATTTAGATGCGCACATTGAATTGCAATGCTTATATCTTCATAAAGTTTAGGAATGTGACTGTCTTGCACAAAAGCTTTCAAAACAAATTGAATTTGTTAGTAAAGAAGTTTATACCGAGCTTTTAAAAAGTTTTGCTAAATTAGAAAAACACTCGATTTCTCTTGAACTCTCTTTACAACAATGTCAAGAACAAATGAAAAATGACACAGTTTGCAAACAAAAGCATCAAATGTATTTCAAAAAGAACGTGAACAATATTTTGAAATACAAGATTTGAAAGCTCAACTGCAAGACAAGAACATTGCCATATGTGAGTTAAAGAAACTCATTGATAAATGCAAAGGAAAATATATGGAAACTAAGTTTGATAAACCATCTGTTATTCGACAACCAAATGCTCAAAGGATTCCAAAACCATTAGTTTTAGGAAAACTGGCTCCCTTTTCAGACTCTCCAGTGAGAAAAATTTTTCCAAAGAAAAAGTCGGTTCTAAAAACTAATGAGTCAGAGGGTTTATCCAAACCAGTCACTTCACAGAATTTGCCTCAAACAGCAACGCAAGCTGTAAGAAACACAAATGTGATTAAACCAGGCATGTATCAAATTGACAGTAGTACAACAAAAACTAGAGCGCAACAGTTGCCTAAGACTTATAGGAATACTAATCCTCGCGTGTCTACATCTACAAGAGTAGCTCACAAAACTAATGTTAGCTGACCACAGCCTAGGAGCACTCAAATGAAAGATAAGGTCGTGCCAAACACTAGTCAAGTAAAGTTTAAGAAGACTAAAGTAGAAGATTACCATAGGATTTCTAGTATTTATAATCAAACAAAGTCTGTAACTGCGTGTAATGACAGTTTAAATTCCAAAACTTCAAATGTTAATGTTGTGTGTGCTACATGTGGAAATGTGTATTTAATTCGAATCATGATGCTTGTGTTTCTAAGTATTTGAATGACGTGAATCTAGAACTAAGAAGCCTAAGGTAGTGCCTATTAGTACTAGAAAACCCAAGAGTCAAGCGAACAAATCTGTTGCAACATATCGTAAGAAAATAGTTGCATCAGAATCCACTATCACAAATTCCAAGAGTTACTATAGGATGCTATATGAGAAAACTAGTAAGGCGTAGAAATGGTGGATAGAACAACAATGCCCATCAGGATATAAATGGGTTCCTAAGACAAAAATGAAATGGGTGCCTAAAGTTAGGAATGAAAGTGTGCAAAAGAAAGTTAGTTTTGCCATAGATAATGCTTCTAGGATAACTAATGTCTTGAAACTAACAAACACTTTAGGATCCAATTTGTCATGTATTCCATCGTCCTCTAATTCTCTTGCAGATTGTACAACTCATCCTATTCATTGTTGACTCGGGATGCACAAAGCACATGACGGGCAATCTATCACTGCTGTGCAATTTTGTTGAAAAATATCTGGGTACCGTTCGTTTTGGCAATGATCAATTTGCTCCAATTCTTGGTTATGGAGATTTGGTTCAAGGAAATATCACGATCAACAGGGTTTATTACGTCGAAGGTCTCAATCACAATCTTTTCTCGGTTGGTCAATTTTGTGATGCGGATTTGGAGGTTGCTTTCCGGAAATCTACGTGTTTTGTCAGAGATCTTCAGGGTAACGATTTACTCACCGGTAATCGTGGATCTGATCTCTATACAATTTCTCTTCAAGAAACAACTTCATCAACTCCAATCTGTCTCATGGCTAAAGCCTCACCAACTCAAGCATGGTTATGGCATCGAAGACTTTCTCATCTTAACTTCGACTACATCAACTTGCTTTCAAAGAAGGATGTCATGATTATTGTTCTGACAACCAATACGCCGTATCCATCAAGGAAGATACGACGTATCTTTGCCTGCACTCACTAAAGACCACAAAGGAAATATGATCAATATGCCGTATCCAAAAGACCAATACGCCATATTAGAGATATAGTATGTGAATATTCTATAAGATATCAAATGTGGTCCCTACTCCAAGAAACCCCAATACGCCATATCCAATACCTTAGATATGCTGTATCGACACTGACTCTAGACCCTATAAATACAAAACTCAAAAACGAGTTTTAGGTGTGCTAAATCATATTCTCGATACCTAAACCATAAAAGTTGATTTATTTAAGAGGAGAAAAGAGCTCAAGAGTCTCTGCAACGCATTCTAATCCATAGAAGACAATGTGTAATTTCTTATACTTTTGTAATCGTTCAATTTTTGGTATCATTCATTAATTCGGTTAGTTTACCTTGGCTAAGCCATTACCTTTGGGTATTAGCCATTATTTTGAAGATCTAAATGTTTGGTTTTGTTTATATCTTGATTTCTTAATTTATCGTTGTATGCTTGTTTATGTTTATACTTGTTTACGTGCTTTTGTATGCGACCTATCATTCAACTAGATCTAGTGATACAGACCAAGTAATATAGATGCCAGGATAACTCTCCATATAGTGATTTATACATCTAGAATCATAGGATCACAAGTATTGTCCTGCTAAATTCGTGCTAAGGATACGCTTCTGGCTTAACTAGTCAACGGAAATTGCCTTTGGTTTATTGAACAAGTTGACTAGCAGGTGAACCTAGATAATTCAACAAATAATGTTCTGATTCCATTGGATAGTTGGACAAATAGACTACTAGAGTATAAATTGCCATTAAGTAGTAAGTGGGTAAAGTCTCTATGAGCTAGGGTTTAACAAGATTACCATTGCTTTAATCCTTAAGATAGATTATAATCAGCAAATAAGGATGCTTTATGCGGATGCTTTAAATGAATAGAATTAGTGTATCTAGTTCTTAGATAAGTCCCCCGCCTAAGTCTAAAGAATTGATATCCACTCTCGAGATAAGTAATCATTGCACTGAATAAACAAACCAACTTCTAATCGGATTAATGATGGTATGTATTGATGAGTATACCCTTTTTAACTCATGTTGGTTCTTGTATACTTTTAATATTTTGGTTCTTGTATTGTTAAGCGAAAGAAAAATGCTATTATATTCACATAACAACTATAAAAAAAATAATTATCACGTCAATGATTAAAATCATAATATTAGTCATTTAGATTGTCGGTTCAGACCAACTATCAAATGATCAAAACCAAATCATACAAAGCTTTTAAATCATTCAATTTGTAAAATCATTCAGCGCTAAAACAAATTATTTTATCAAACAACCTCTAAGTCATAAATTAATATACCTTAAATTCAATAACCTAAATACATACCTTGGATTAATCATATTAAGAGTTAATTTCATAAATGGTCCATGTGGTCTGTCGGGTTTGACGGATATAGTCTCTAAACTTTTTTTTCCCGAATCCTCTCCATGTGGTTTCGACCCATATCGGATTTGGTCCCTTGACCAACTTTTTCGTTAGTTTGACCGTTAATTAGACTGAAATGACCAAACTGCCCTCATACGTGTTTCTTAAATGGTCCATATGGTTTGTTTAATATCATAAATGGCCCCTATGGTTCTTAACTCCGTTTTTTATTAAATTTAATAATTTTTTTTTTGATTTTATTTTAATTATTTTAATTATTTCTTTATAAAAAAATATATTATTATTTTTAACATTTTTTGTGTTATTGTACGTTTGGTGCGTTTTATACGTTTTTGTCCGTTTTCGTAAGTTTTCATCCGTTATAATCCATTTTGTATCGTTTTTTTGTCCGTTTTTGTACGTTTTGATGCGTTTTTATACGCCTTTTTTAATGTTTAGAAAAACGTATAAAAGCGTACGAAAAATTTCAATAACGTTCACAAACGTATAAAAACGCACCAAATTAAAAAACGTATGAAAACTGATAAAAACGTATGAAAACGGATAAACCGGACAAAACGTACAGAAATTTGGGAAAAAGTAAAAAAACCGTATGAAAACGTAAAGAAGCAGACGAAAACGTATAAAAACGTGTAAAAACGGATAAAAATGTATAAAAAAACTAAAAATTTATAAGAAACAAAATAATAATAAAAAAACAAAATAAAAAAATGTATAAGACGGATGAAAACGTACGAAACCGTACCGAACGTACAAAAATGTAGAGAAACTTAAAAAACGGTATTAAAATATAAAAGGAACGTATAAAAAATTTTAAAATTAAAAAAAAAAATTAACGGTCAGAGGGACCATTTTTGAAACACAACAAACCACAAGGACCATTTCCAAACACTTACGAGGGTATTTATGTCATTTCCACCAACTAAACCAACAATTAACGGTCAAACTAACGGAAAAGTTGGTCAAGGGACCAAACCCGAAACGGGTCGAAACCACAGGGAGAGGATCCGGAAAAAAAAAGTTTAGGGACTATATCCGTTAAACCCGACAGACCACAGGGACCATTTATGAAATTAACTCTTCTTTTTAATTCCCGTATTTAATGTTTTATATATACAACAAGGACGTTGTATAATTCAAGTGGAGGGATGGAATTAGAATGTTTACTTGTCCTAATTTTCACACTAAAATGCTTAAATTATGCTCAAATTTAAAAAAAATTCAAGCATACTTTTGTGAAATTACTTGATACATAACCTGCACACAATAACCCCTGTTAGATATTTTGAGGATTTAACCTTATCCGTTTCCAAATGTTTACCCAAATTCCACAAAATATGAGTGTGCAGGTGATGTAGTAGACTTTAGAACTTGGCTTGGTATATCTATTTGAGACCGCAATAATGAGTACTATGGATTTAGATGGAGTAACTTGTTTAAATTGGTAAATTTTAGGATTACACCCAAAACGCCTTTACATGTTGCTTATTAACTAACTACACTGGTTAGTTAACCCCCATATAAACCCTTTGTTTACTCTCAATTTAAGAGTAAGATGCCCCTAGAACAACCCGTAGAGCCAATCATTTAGGAACTACACCAATTATTTGTTTCGTTACACCTTTACACCTTAGCCTACCCTGTTAGATTAAGTTTATTTTACAGTTGCTAGTTGCTTAAAGTGTAAAGTTTGTATTTTCCGAGTCTTGTGTCAATTTTGGTACGGTTGGAAGAAATTTGCACATCGCAAATGGGAATGTATATTATAGTCAAAACTCATGTATTTTTACTACCACCACAATTAATGGTACGTCCGAAGAACGAGGAATTACCGAAGGAATTATCCGGAATTATTATGATCGTGAAGATGGTGAGTCTGCACCGAGTTTCGTAGTATAGTGTAGCAAAAAAATTAGAAAAATTACAACAAAAAAGAGAAGGAAAAGTTTGAAGATAATCGTTTCGCAACGACCGAAGGAATTACACAAAAGATAAATTATTCGTTGATACAAATCGACGATGTAGAGTATTGTAGAAAGTGGTAGATATCGCCACTTGCCTTGTAAAGTATGTAAAGTATGGGATGTTTGGGAAGTTGACCGTTACGGAAACGCCAACTTAGGTTGTTGTTTTTTATCTTTGATCAAGACGTTGTAAATAGTTGTGTCTTTATCATGGTAACGGTTGGGAAAAAGTGTCTAGCAACTTGTATTTTAGACTTAATCTATTTGTTTCGTAACTTTTAGTTAACAACAATTTATTTCCCTTTCCTAATCATTGACCATGGGTTTTACGCGAATGAGTATGTGATCGAGCGTGCATGTCTATTCCGTCGTTACGGCCATGTATGCATGTCTCAGCTGCCTTGTTGGTTTATTACTATTGGTGAAAGTTAGAAGATCCATACCCTATATTACTCTACTATTCCTACTCTTTAGCTTATTCGAGGTGGGAGTGAGCAGTCACATGTGTCTATCCCATCGTTACGGGTGTGTATGTGTGGTCTTTGTCGCCCTCCTGGAATATTGGTATCGATAAAGATGTGTATCCTTACCAAGCTTATGATAGAATACTCGTCATGACCAAGCAATTGAGCAAATTAGTTACATGTTACCACATAGATTAGTTGAGTGATTTGAGTATTTTCATCTTCCTATTTCGTGAGGTGTATGGTTGTGTACTTGTAATAGATCAAATAAATTCTTTAACATAAAATATCCTTAGGGATACATTTTTATAAACTTCTAAAGGCTACTTGAGGACAAGTAGGATTCAAGTGGGGGGATATTTGATGACATCAAATAACGTCTATTTTATAGCATCATTTATCCCATGTATTTAACCCATTTTGTATAATTATTGCAAATAATTGTTACTTAATCGTTTATATTTGAGAATTGCAGTAATTATGGAGTACTTGGTGAATATTAGCAAAAGGCGCGCATTCTAGAGCATAAACGAAGATATTTTGAAGATTACTATTCTGACTACCAATACGCCGTATCCATCAAGGAAGATACGGCGTATCCGTGCCTGCACTCACCAAAAGACCACAAAGGAAACAAGCTCAATACGCCGTATCCAGAGAAGATCAATACTCCGTATTGAATATATAGTATGTGAAGATTCTGGAAGATATCAAACGTGGTCCCTACTCCAAGAAACTCCAATACGACGTATCCAATCCCTTGGATACGTCGTATCAAACCGACTTCCAGACAGTATAAATAGAAAACTCAAAAACGAGTTTTAAGTGTGCTAAATCATATTCTCGATACCTAAACCACAAAAGTCGATTTTCAAAGGAGAAAAAGAGCAGAAGAGGTCTTGCAACGCATTCCAATCCATAGAAGACAACGTGTAATTTCTTATACTTTTGTAATCGTTCAGTTTTTGGTATCATTCGTTAACTCGGTTAGTTTACCTTGGCTAAAACAATTACTCTTGTATTAATTATGATGTTTGAAGGCTAATACCTTCGGGTATTAGCCGTTATTATGAAGATCTGAATGTTTGGTTTTGTTTATATCTCGATTGCTTAATTTATCATTGAACGCTTGTTTATGTTTATCAATTTATACTTGTTTACGTGCTTTTGTATGCGACCTATCATTCAACTGGATCTAGTGATACGGACCAAGTAATCTAGATGTCGAGATAGCTCTCCATATAGTAATTTATACATCTAGAATCATAGGATCACAAGTATTGTCCTTCTAAAATCGTGCTAAGGATACGCTTCTGGCTTAACTAGTTAACGGAAACTGCCTTTGGTTTATTGAACATGTTGACTAGTAGGTGAATCTAGATAATTCAACAAATAATGTTCTGATTCCATTGGATAGTTGGACAAGTGGACTACTAGAGTATAAATTTCCATTAAGCAGTAAGTGGGTAAAGTCTCTATGAGCTAGGGTTTAACAAGATCACCATTGCTTTAATCCCTAAGATAGATTATAATCAACAAATAAGGATGCTTTATGCGGATGCTTTAATTGTGACAGAATTAATGTGTCTAGGTCTTAGGATGAAGTCCCGCCTAAGTCTAAGAATGATATACCTCTTCGAGATAAGTAATCATTGCACTGAATAAACAAACCAACTTCTAATCGGATTAATGATGGCTAATACAGTTTTCTATCATAAGGCTCGACCGCTCTTTTATTTTCTGTTAATTTGCCTATGTGGGTTAAAGTGTCTTGAATTGATTGTAGTCACCAACTAAACCCGTGCCAGTCTCTCAGGCTGAAACCCCTCTTTTACCTGTTAGAATTAGGACTAGAACTAACATAGGATTATCATAGGTTTGACTTAGATTAGAATTAACTTAGATTAGATAACCAAAATATAAATAAATTGAGAGATTTAACCTCGCTTCAAGTGTTCGACACCCTACTTACCACGAATCTACCACCGACCGGGTACACTGCCCGTTAAAGTGTTGTTTTTTGTTAAGTCGGCAAAATATAAATTTAAAACTTGAACTATCATAAATAAACACCACACAACGACACATCAATCTTACAATACGCGTCCATATATTTCTTATGCAGTTCATATTGTCAGTTAATTTGTTTCGGCTCCAACAACGGTTCATTAGGCTGCTGTTTTATATATTCTCAGGTATCTTCGGGGTACTCAAATACCCACAATTAATGGTTTATGAACTTTTATTATGTTAGTTTCGTTGATTTAATAGCTATACTGTATACATCCAAACTCTATTATAGAATGTCATATTGAGAACATTATGGAAATATAGTCTCCAAATGTATCAAAAATATCAAACTGTGATATCCTACATGCTGATATATGATAATTTTAGCAAAATTATCAAAATGTTAATATCAGATTACAAAATTTTAAAGATCTAATTAAACTTGGGAAAGGTCATAGGTTATTTGCTTCATGGGAGGTGCACTATTTAGAGCCACAGGTCATGGGTTTGTATAGAGCTCATTATGGTGGAGCTCATCTACAAACCAATTACAAATATAGCGTAACAGGTGAATCGTTGAATAATGGATTCTTTGTTAATCAACAAGTTAGTGTTTTTTCCTAATATTTGGTTTAGTCAGTTATGAATTATGTGGGTAGATTGTGTTGAACTTCTGTTGCTAATACAGGTTTACATTATATTCTTTCAGGTGGAAGAAATTCTAATAGGGTTAAGTTTGTCGAAGTTAATGCTTGTAGTCGAACAAAGTCCATTGAGTTTGACTCAAAGGTCAAAGAAACAGAATAGAAAGAAAGAATTGATTTCTGAAGAAAGAAGGTTGCAGGCTACTACTTTTTTTGCTAGCTCTATACATAATGGTTATTGGGTATGTGGAAACTAGAAAAGGGGGGTTGAATAGTTTACAAGTTCTTTTTACGTTTTAAAATTTTGCTTTCAAAATACTTAGATTCGAGTTGTATGTTCAACCAATCAACAATACGAATCAATAATGTAAATATCTAAACTAATACTAAATAACAATCACAACAATATAAAGAGATGAGAGAAAGAACAATCAAACCAAGACACCAAGATTTATAGTGGTTCGGCTACGAAGCTCTTCTTCGCCCTACTCCACTCCCCGAGTATCCTACTCGAGATTTCACTATGTCTACAAGCTCCCTTCAGGCGGAGAAACCCGTTTACACGTCACTTACGTTATTTTCCGACACTAAGCTAAATGTCGAGTCCTAATCTTAGCTAGAACCAATCTACCACTTTACAAACACTACACAATTACAAGATCTACACTATCAGATTTGCACACAATCCGAATCACACAATTACACAAGATAATTACAATAGAGATTTGATGCTTAGAAGAAGAGAGGAGAGATCACTAAATAACAATTCGTTTCTTAGCGAATACGAATGTTCTTCTCTTGCACTTGATAGAAGAATGAGAAAGATGAGATGAGATTGGATCACTTGAAACAAGATCTAAGAATGTTAGTGATCAAGAGATTTAGAGAGAGAAAGAAGGTTTTTAGAGAGAGAAAGTTATCTGAAAAATTCGTGCAAAGAGGTATGTTTTTCTGCCAGAAATAGTGCAGTATTTATAGCCAGCGAATCCAACGGTCGTCTGCAGACGGTCCTGGCGGTCCCAGATATATTTGGGGGCCGCCGTCCCTATAAGGGGGCCGCCTAGTAGACTCCGCTCCTGTTTTTGTCTTTTTGTGGGGAAGGTTGTATCTGGTATGGAACCTTCCATTTTGAGGGAAAATTTGAATTTCAAATTTAAGTTTTAAATAAGACTTTTCTTTTAATTAGAAAATATTTTGTATATTTATTTTTTTGAAAATACTTTTGTAAAAATGTGATGGTTAAGAGAAAAATATTTTCTTGATCACTAATCATGCTTAATGATTTGTTTGTCCATACCTTAAGTGATTACTAATCTTAGAAATGGAATTTTACGATTAATAATTTGTAAACGTTTATTTTTATCGTAAACGTTTTTACATTTTGTTATTATCAAAACACTGAGAGGTCAAAAAATATAAATAACGTTTTTAGACATTATTTTTATTAACAATCTTCCTGTTTTTGATGATGACAAAATTTAAACTCATTTTGTATAAAATTAAAGGTTTCAAATTATTAATGAGTTTTCATTCCATTTCTCCCCCTTTTGTCGAATTCAAAAAGGATGATCATCGAATAAAGTAAAGACATATTAAGGCATAGAGGTACACTAGTGGATTCTTGAAATGTAGAAGATGCCATAATCAAAAGATGGACAGTTGATTATTTAGGTAGATTAATCATATGAGAATGATTAATTAAAGAGAGAAAAAAATGAGGTTGGTGACACATGGTTTGTAGAGGTGCGAGTTTGAGGTATGAGACGGGTGAGAAGATATTGAATGAAGTTGATTTCATTTCTCAAGGAGTGGAATTGGTGTCTAGAATACTTGCAACAATGATAAAAACTTGAGTGAAATTCAACTTGAGCATGAGAAGGAGGATGAATTGGTTGTGGTGGTGGTGAAGGTGTGTGACACCTGTAAAAATTCAGGTTTTACTTTTTACCATTTAGGTTTAACTACTTATCGTAAAACTATCAAATTACCACTTAATCTCAAAAGGAAGTTATCCTAGGAGTGAGATACAATATTATAGGCTATAGAGAGCCTAAGTACCATATAAACGTCGTTAATATTGCATATTAAGTCTAAAAGGATATTTTAGAGCCTATTAGCAATACGATCATATCTTTCGCATTATTTGTGAACGAAATATTTTTCTCATGTATTTGTGATCCCAACACCTAAACAAAACCCTAAAATGAGTTTACATTAGTATTAAACTCATGAGATATCTTTCTAAACATTTAAATACCCATGTACGTTTATTAAACCGCTAATCACCCTATTTCACCCAAAAATCATTTTTACTTCCGTATAACGTATCGTAAACCCAACTCATCATATCTAACACTCAAGTAAACCTTAATTACCCTAATTACCCATGACTAAATAAGTTTTACATACTAAGTACCCTAAAATTTAGTTAACACAACTTAATTACGCCAAAAGCCAAATTATACTTAACACTTGCTAATTTTTCGTATTACATTTCCTTAAACCTTTACAAGAACCTTAGTAATACTTTTTATACCTCAAACTTATAGATTTACACTTACCATGAATGATTATACATAAGTTACTAGCCTAATAACACCATAATGTGCCCATACCTTGCTTATCCATTCAAAAATCCCATGAAATGTTCCAATCCATTCCTTTTTTATCTAAGCACTATTTCTTGTGATAATGGCTGAGATTTCAAGCATTATGGAATCTCATTATGCAGCACATGAAGCCATGGTGGTTCTACACCATTCGCAAAACACACACACAACACCTCTCGTCTTCCTTTCTTTGCCGAGACCTCCAACAGCCACAAATCATTACTTTGTTCAACCAAAAACCTCACTTGATACTTGTAAATCTCCCTTATATGTTCCTTAAACACATACACAAGAAACCTAAGCAAGAACTATCCTTAAACAACCTATACATTTCGAGCTAGGACAAGAACTAGTCGAAGAAAACCCTAATTGTGCACTAAACCATAATTTCATGTAAACTAGTTTTCTTTTGCTCCCTTGATGTCGTGCTCTTACAACCTACAAATACACTATCTTGGGTTGTTTGGGATTGAACGAGTAGAAATAGAAAACAAGGGTTTTCTAGGGTTTTCTAGCTCGTATACCTCCTGAAACATCTAAACCATTGTGAGTTGCATTTTTCCATGTTCAATACTTTTTATTACATGCATTAGTCCTAATTAGAAGTGCTTAAAGTTTAAAAATAACTTGAAGGAAGTTGCATGCACACGTAAAAACCTACATGCATACGTAAAAACCTACATGCGTACGTAAAATATAAACGGATAAGAAACGACCAATTTATCGACCCGAGAAGATCTATGATTTTATGTGAAATATAAAGGATCATAATTATGAACCAACTTTTGCTAATTTAACAAGGCACCTAGAAGTGATATTAAAATGGAAACCCTACTGTTTTAGCTAAAGATCATTTGTTCCATTTAAAAACCATGTTGTCTTGTCGATTTATGCTTCCGCACAATGTTTAAACAATTTATTACTACCTATTGCAAATGATTAATTTTCTAAAATGTCTCATATATAGGGCGTTCTTTATTGCATTGTGTTGTGATATTTATGAAGTCACACCCCCCTGGTTGCCATTATACTCTGATATTTTGGGGGTGTGACATAACTTGACAATTCTAGGCCCTGCAGGTCTTGCCTAATGATAACTAGTGTAATTTCATATAAGTCAACATATTATAAGGCTAACAATATTTCCTAAATATGTGGACATACAGAATTACTTACAATGTTCCTATCAAGTACAATTACAATAAAATAATGTCTTCCAAAGCGCTTCCAGAGCTGAAGATGTCTTCTAAGTTCTCCTGGTCTTGAAACT
>BQNB010047395.1:26157-43144 GCA_026074375.1 Tanacetum coccineum | reverse complement strand
AATTCTGATCCTTAGTTGTGTATTTATATTTATATTTACTCATTGAAACATAAAAAGAGGGGTTGGTTTGCGCGAGTCAGATCTCTTAGGGATATCAGTTGACTAAACTCGATTTAGAGGAATGGTTGGCTCCCTAATGTACCTTACTGCCAGTAGACCCGACCTTGTATTCGCTGTATGCATGTGTGCTAGATTTTAGGCTAAGCCTACCAAAAAGCACCTTGAAGCAATCAAACGTGTCTTTCGGTACCTAAAAGGAACTATTAGCATGGGTCTTTGGTATCCGAAAGACAACGCCATGTCACTAACAGCTTATGTAGATGCGGATCATGCGGGATGTCAAGATTCAAGAAGAAGTACGTCAGGAAGTGCTCAGTTTCTTGGAGATAGATTGGTTAGCTGGTCATCAAAGAAGCAAAGAAGCACTGCAATATCAACTACATTAGGGCTGAATAACATGCGCCATGTCAGAAGTTGTGCTCAAATCCTTTGGATAAGACACTGATTTGACTTTCAATAAAAATTCCTTTGCTACTGTGATAACAAAATGCTTATGCTCATGTGCTGTAACAACGACCAACACTCTCGCTCAAAACATCGACATACGGTACCCAAATCATCCGATAGCAAGTGGAAAAAGAGTGGTTTGAACTCTACATCGTGGAAACGAATTATCAACTTGCAGATATACTCACCAAACATTACCAAGAGAATCGGGTTATCCCGGAATTTCTTCTTCCACGCCTAGGCATGAAGAGTTTAACCCCTGAAACTCTCAGACGTCTTCAAGAAGGAGAGGATGAGTAAACAAAATATCTTCGTGTATCCTTTGTGCATAGGTCTAACTCCAAAAAAAAAAAAGAGAAGAAGGAGGCTTAAAATTAATTAATAATAATAATAGTAAAATACTTAGGAAATATTTTAAGTCATTTGGAATTACTTAAAGGCTTGCAATTACTACAAATTGCAACCCGGTTTGATGTCTGGGCATGGATTACTTTATATCCATGCTTTATGGGAGTATAGTAAAACAATGGTCATGGTAGAGCTGTTCGCCTGATCTTTTCATCTCAAACATCGACAACAGCTCTTTCAAAAGAAAACGGGTCGTTGTTTGAGGGGGAGAGTGAATGTGAAAAATCTAAGGGGTTCTAAAAAGACTGTTGGAGGCTATGAAAGTGTAATTATAAGATGGTGGTTGTATTCTAATGGGTTAATATTTGAAGGGGAGTTAATTAATTTTAACTCAAAGGTCCAAAGTTATCTATTGTTGTAATGATTAGGGTGTAAAAAGCATTTGCTCTTTGTTTCCTAGCCTTATTAACCAATAGGGACTAAGTTGGCCAATTGCCTAATCTTAGAAATGCCTTAGAAATACTTAAAACAAGAAATAAAAGAAGATGGAAACCAAAGGGACTAAATCTGCCAAGTTTCTAACTTAGAAGTATAAAAAGGGGCGGCGAGTTGCCATTTGGTCAAATGTTACAAAATTCGGTCAACGTCAAAACAAACTCTCTCTCTTTCACGCAACTCGCCGCCAAGAACCAAACCTCAAGTCGCTGATTTCGTGTGTTTCTTGCAAAGGTAATCATCGATCCTTAATCTATATCCCAATTAATATTGTGTGCATGATCAAAGGAAACGTAATGAGAAACACAATTAAAAAGTGTAGAAAAATAGATCAAGGCGTTTTAAAAAGATAAATCAGCCAAATGTAGTGTTGTAGTGTGATCTAGTTTGCTGGAAGTGTTTATAATATTATATTAATGAGTTTTGATGTGTCGTTTTCTATCTCAAACATTAGTGAATGTATTGCCTTTGATTCTTAACCGTAGGGTTTATTTGAATATTAAAAAAAGTAGATATATGTGTATTTGATGAAAAGAATGGTAGCAATGTATAATCTATACAAGGATGCCTTATGGATGAGATTATTGTGAAGAAAGGAGGTGCAGGGTTTTGAAATTATAAGAAACCGGCCCGAATGGCGAGTTGCGTATATTTCTAAACGGCGAGTTGGTTATTTTAAATTAATTTTAAATAAAAACTTACTCAAACTCGCTGGTTCCAACGTCGGGGTTTGCCTAAACAGCGGGTTGGCTTAAACAACGGGTTGCCTAAACGAGCTGTTGTCCTAAACGCGGTTTTGCCTAAACAGCGGGTTGCCTAACAGCGGGTTGCCTAACAGCGGGTTGCCTAACAGCGGGTTGTCTAACAGCGGGTTGTCTTAACAGCGAGTTGCCATAATTTTCTATTAATTTTATTCCAACAGGTAAACCGCCGTCTCTCGGCGGTTTGGTCGAATATTTTTATTCATTAAAATATTCAACCCGCCCCTTTTCGCGGTGGTTTGCTCAATTCTCCTAACGGCGAGTTGGCATTTCTGCCTGGCAGCGGTTTGGGCTAAAGTTTCAAATTTCGGCCCATTGGAGCCCAATAATTATCAATGCCCCATTCGAATGTACCCAATTGCCTTTTACTAAACTCCCGTCCGGGCTTAGTTAACCAAGTAATTGATCTGTTGGATAATCTGCATCGCTGTGCGATCAATGTGTAGATTTTCATCAATCACAGAGTACCACTAGATGTTAATCAATCGTGCCAGTTTACATGACTTTTATCAATGCTAACGTTTCCTCTCTAACATCGTTTCTTCTGAATGTTGTCTTCCTTTGCTAAATACTCTTTTGCAGAATACATGGCAGAAAAAAAAACGAAAATGTACCCCACACAACCTCCTACAAAACAGATAGTAAAATGGTACCTCGCTCTCAGTGGTTAACAATCGTAAAAAGCAACCTTCCTTTCAACGCACAAAGATTCAAAATGACCCCGCATCTTTCAGATATCAGTAGACATCCTGAAGTAATACCAACTTCTTCAAGATTCACTGCCTCAGCAAATGTTCCCTGCTATCTACCCTGCAACAGTTCAGTGAAAACAATGTTCATATAACAGAAGCCTGGTTTTATAGTTGTCAGGTTGATGAACAATGGTTCGATCTAAGTGCTGATCTTCTCAGAAAGGCATTAGCAATTACTCCCGTCAACCCAGCTCATCCGTTTGAGTTGCCTCCGTCTGGTAACATTGTAATTGATTTTGTAAATGAGCTGGGGTATCCTGAACCAGTAGAAATTGTCTCCAACATAAGGTGAATAGTTTATCAACCCATGGAGGCAAATCTATCCTTAATCAACCAGTGGCTTGACATGAAAGACTTCCTGTCAGTGACAAACCCAGACACCCATTCCTGCAAATGCTTTGGGAAACGTCGCTCCAATCTAATTGTTGATCATCAGAGCAGTTATGTGTAAAGTTAAATAAGGGATCCAGACATTTTTCTCACACAAAGCAAGCCACAAAGCCAGTCTGAAGAACCCAAAGAAGAAAGTAACTCCTCTCCTCATCCCTTATGGACGGTTTTCCAAAGTGATAATCTACTACTTGGCAAGAAATAACAACATCCATCGACGTCCTGATTCTGCTGTTCATCACACTGGAGATGATTATGTCTTAGGAAATCTCAAGTTTGTCCCAAAAGGGGAGTCAGTTGAAGTGTTTGGAATGGCAATTCCCGATCCCTTGATAACCGAAGCCATTCGACGATCCTCTTATTATCCCACGTATGTGAAAATGGTTGCTGAGAATACAAAGAAAACCCCTCAAGGAAGTGCAAGCGTGCAACCTGCAACACAGCGTGCTACACCCAAAAAGCCGACAACCACCACACCAGTCAAACAAACCAAGCCAGCTCCTCCTCCGTCCAAGAAACCTTCCAAGCGTAAGCTTCCACAGAAAGTTAGAAAGGGAAAGCCTGCTTTCCAACTTGTTGACGAAGAAGATGAAGCTCAACAAGAATCTATTCCTCAAAGAGAAGATGATGATCCTGATCTTGAACTGGCTAAGAAGTTGAGTTTGGAAACACCTCAAGAAAAGGGAGAAGGAGAAGGTGATAATGCTGACCTGGAACGGGCTATCAAGCTTAGCTTAGATCCGGCCTTTCTGCCACAAGGTCGGGCACCTGTTGGAGGAGTGACGATCAGGGATCCAGTGTCAGAAGCAACTCCCAAACTGCATGAAGTAGTGGGAAAGGGAAAGGCCGTTGTAACTGAAGAACAAGTAGCTCATTCCCTGGTCGATCTGTCAAAGAAGAAAAGAACTACTGATCAGTTTATCCTTGCTAGGCGTGATCAATCTCCTCCTGATTCTACAACTGGACCCTCTTCTCGACCCGATGATGATACATCAGAGAAGGTGATCCATGAATCTTCATCAACATCTGATTCAGAAAGAACAGAAAGTGATACAGAATCTGGTGCTCCTAAAGGTGACAAAGTTCAAGGTGAAATAGTCTCGTCTACCGTAACATCAGGAGTAAGCATTCCTGTATCAGACCCTGAGAAAGCACATGAGGCTCTGGCTGGACCAGACCCTGAGCCCATGAACGAAGACCAGACTGGATCAGACTCTGGAAAATTACATGTGTCTCTTGCTGGACCAAACCCTGAGCACATGGATGATGAATTCCTTGCAACAGCCTACCCAAAGGTTCATGAAAACCTGAAGCTCATAACAGGCGAACGTGTCATCGATGGATTGATTAAACTGAAAGTCATTCTGTTTCTATTGTCTTCCCTGAGAAAATCTCGGATGATTCTTTTAACTTTGGAGATCAAATTTCTTCATGTCAAACACCGAAGATGGATCAGTGAAATCCTAAAGTGTAGAGAGGAGTCGATTCTCACCTTACTGATTCAAGTCATCAGACAGTAACTTCAAACTCCTCCAGTGTTCCTTCCCTTCACAGTTGGTCTCATTTCTAAGCCGTCATTACTGGTCACTCCTCCTCCAATCAACACAGAAGCTATAACAATCACCACATCTCTCCCTGAAATAACTCCATTCATCGCGCTTCAGCTAAGAGTGGCAAGATTGGAACAAGAGATGTCTGAGTGAAAGAAGGACTCTTCTCTCAGCTGATGTTTTGGCTTTAATTAAAGATCCCAGTTCCTAGGGCTATTGATTTATTATCTAGGAACTAAAACTTGATTGTCTCTCCTTATGGTTCTTGAACGACACACTGCAGATTTAATCGAGAAATACTCTGTGTTTGCCTGGCCAAGAGCTCTGTCAAGAATCAAGAATCAGAAAGAGTCCGAAGAAGGAGATTCTCAAAGCCCAAATAGGAACAGATGAAGGAGGAAAACAAGATTCAACTATACTCCATCAGGTCAACTGTAAAGTTGATCTTGAAGAATTTGATCTAAAAAGTGCTTCTTCTGCAGTCACATGTATAAGAAGAAGTCTGCAACAAAAACACGACCAACTACCTTCTATACCATGCTCTAATGGAGCTTTGATATGTGGATGAAGACGCCATGGATAAGGAGAAGTTCAGACAAGGTGAAAAGACCACAGAGAAAGGCATGATAGTGGATGATGATGAAGACGATGATGATGATGAAGGCCCTTCAGCTGGATCATAAACCAGGGTAGGTCATACAAGAAAAGAAGATTTTTTTCTTGATTCTACCGCTTCTGGGTCAGCTAACATCCTCGAAAGCTGATGCCAAAGTTCAAAGTAACCAAGGGAGTCTGAGGCATATGCTTCAAAACAACATCCAACTCTCTCCGATGGATGGGTAGATCACTGACCAAGAGAGGTTGGTGTTGACTCTTCGGATTGCAAGATCTGATCCCGATCAGAACATTCGAACAATCTTCAGATGACATTTCAAATGCAGGATGAAGGGAATGTTCAGATATGGAAGGACTTACGGACAAGACGCTCACATTTCCAAGCGGTGTCAACCACTACGTGGTTTAAGACCTGATTTCCAGAAAGCGAGGTGACCTGCTACACCTGAGCCTGAATGGACCATTCACACCGAATGATTTCCCGGAACCATGAACATAACTGGGCAAATGCATATGCCACAACGTTTAATGGTTCCTGAGGAATACAAGCTTTCAAAGGAAGGCGTTGTATATTGGGTTCATTTTATCAAATGGTTTATGTAGGGGGACGAACAGGAAAGAAGAAACTTGCAAAGCTGATTTAGAAGGACTGCTTTTCAACCTTGATTAAAGCCTTTCCAAGAATCAGTGTCTTTTCTTTCAATATCACGATGGGATGAAATACCATAGTGCTGACAAATTTAAAGTTGATTTGAGTAATCTCCCCCTTCCCCATGAGGGTCATCAAATTCTTAAGAATATTACACTGAACCACTGCCCTTAGGAGGTCCACCTGGTCAGGTAACTATTCAACCTAATCTTCTTCAAATAAGGATCTGGAATATCTGCTGAAGGTGACAAAGAAGCGAAAAAATTGCATTATCCATATCCAAGCTCAATGCCGCTCGTTACCTCAGATTTGGCCATGAAGAATTAGTCTTTCGTTGTGGGTTGAGACGTGGAACGCGAATATGACTATTAGTGCTCGGTCTATTGGCATCACTCACTGGTGGTTTAGGAGGAAGGATATTCTATATCAACAAACACAGCTGAGTCCTCTGATCGTGAAGCAGTCAGATCGCAGATGCGAATTCTCAGTGTGATCAGTGTCAAAGTGTTTGAAAAATATGGATACAACTATCTAAGAGAGATAATTCTTCGCCGAGCTGATTACCAAGAATACAAGATCTCGGAAAGGGATTTCAAAAATCTGCATCCAAATGATTTTGAAGATCTGTTCCTTCTCAATATTCAAGAAAAGCTCAACCATCTGCCCAAGACAGACAAGATCAGTCTTCACACAGCAGTCAACATGTGGATAAGAAACCTGGTGATCAGGAATCGTGTGGGAGACTTACAGCTCGGGATTGAAAGTTACCAAACAAAGATCAACCTTGAACGTCCTAATTGGGATGCAGCCGACTATTACTTCAAAGAAGACTATACGATCGTCCCTAAGCCAAGAGCAGTTGTCTACAGAGACAGAAATGATCAAAGAAAACTGATGAGGCTGAATGAGCTTCACAAGTTTAGTGATGGGACGTTGACAAGAGTCATGGAAAAGCTGGACCAAATGGTTAAAGACTTTCATCTGTACGAGTACAATTGTACAATAAGGGCATGGAGACTAGGACAGTGGTCAAGAGGATGACAACGAGAATAAGCTAAAGACTTCATCACAGCATCGAGAAAAGACTACAGATCAGAGGAACTATCGAAGTCTAGAAAGCTTTGTTGGAGGAAGAATAAGAGATATGACTACATGTCAGATCAACCAGAACAACGGTGACGACAACCTTCGTGACAATAAAAGTCAATTTAATCTTTAGTGTGAATAATATACCTTGTACATTAGTAGCTAGTTAATCTCTTAATGATTAAGTGTAAGAGTAATTGGATATCCCTCAACGATTGAGGGGGAGCAGTTAAGTTACATGTTTATACACCGACTTGTGAGTTAAGGTCACACTTTTCTCCCAATTTTTATAACATATTTAAATCAATTGATATCCAACAAATGTCCAAGAGGGTTTAAAATTTTTGATTAAGGGAGAAAAATGTTGATTAAAATTTGTGATAATAAAGAACAGTGATTATGAGGACTCATATACTCCGCCCAAACGTGCTAAACAATTTCGAATACCGAAGCACATTTTGAGGGGGAGCATTTCTGAAAAATGTCAAAAACAATCGAGGTACTAAACGCTTTGATATTTATATCATAAGTACCTTAATTGAATTTTCAATTGGTTTTATAGAAAGGAGAACTGTACCAAAAGATTTAGACCATGATTGTACTTAATTGGAGTTATAAGGTTGTAGGTTAGGTACCATTCCCAATGATTCAGCATAACCGGAGGGATCTAACCAAGGAACAATCACTATTAGATGTAGAAGTCCGTAGTGTATGGACATGAAAAAAAGGTTGGTGTAAAAGCTGAGAATAGGGAAAAGTGCCGACTGAGAGGAGCTAGTAATGGAATTAACCCAACAAGGTTTAGTCATGAAAGTCTCCGGTAAGCACTGAACGGGGTTTGAAGAATTAAAAAGGAATCGTAAGATAAAGGGTGTAAAGAAAGAAGCCCTCCATTCACTTAGGCAGAAACCGGGTCAATTCATATGCTGCCAGAATCACTAAGATGATTGCTGACATTGAAGATCGACATCATGGACCCAGTGATGCAATGCACAAACCTCTTCCCTAAGCCACTCAGAATCGTCAAAAGGATTTATGTTTCATTTCTCACGGAGATCTAAACAGTTATTCTATTACTTTCCTCAATCGAGTTAGTTGAAATTGATCATGGGTGGCAGTTGCTCCAGCCTCCGATTACTAAACCAAAAGCAAACTATTGAGTCTAGAGCCAAGAGATCGTCAATTAATCTTGTTAGGGACTCATATCCAATTATATTGTCTTTCTCAACACAGTGGAAACAAGTTATCCTAAGATTCCTAAGCATTATCATTGTTGATATTGCCAGAACATCCGAGTGAAACGTTGGTTTTTCATAATGACGTGGAAAATCATGCTAGAGCCAACATCTAACATGCTTAGGTAGGTGACTTGTGCGAATTCTATAAGAATTAATTCTTGTGACAAACTGTGAAAGAAACGATGGTGCGATTCTGTGAATCAATCTTGTTCCTGTTATAAGATTTGACGGTTATTGGATCATTTGAACAAACAATCAAAAACTCTCGAAGTGTTACAAATCTCCTTTTCATAAGAAACACTTAGTCTGTTATTTTCAAATCAATTTCTCTCTTTTTACTAACTGTTTCATTACAGGATATCTTAAAGATGGAGATGGAGATGGAAATTTCCCAGTTCCTGTGTTGTCAAGTAAATAAACAAAATGCCAAGACACGACCTACACTTGTTATGATGTTATGAAAGACCTCATAAAGGTGTCAAAGCTTCCGCAAACTCTGATGTCATGTATTCTTCACAAGTGCACAAGATGGCGATCCATCACAAGATGATGTAAGATTATGTTTGGATGATGGATCTAAGAAGTCAAGATCACAGTCAAGAAAAGCTGTAAGATGAATCAAAAGATTACTATCCAAATGTACAAGAGATCTAATGTCTACGGCTAAAGAAGAAGTGATTAAAGTTTGGTATTTTTATGGGTGACCTCACTTAGGGGGTAGATTGTTAGATATTAGAAAAAGACTCGGTCACCCCGTGTATTTTACTGTTTATTATAGCTCGTAGTTTAATAGTTAATAGTACGTTTTTTCGGTTTTAAGTCGGGTACAGAATTCACAGGTACTATTGTAAGTACTATATATTGCTCTTCAACTTTTGGAAGAGGTAAGCTAGTCATAAATTCATTTACAAAAGAAAACACTTTCTCTCTCTAGAATATTCTCTCTCAAGTGTTTCTCTCTCTAGAAACTAGCCCGATCCAAGAATCGACCCCGTGTTATGATATAGGATATACCACAAATCTAAATTAACTATGTGAGAGACACTGACTATGAGTATCAATGTTTAATGCAGAATCTTAACACAAGGATTAAGAAGAAAATTTATATAATTTGTTATTAAGCTTAATTGCTTCTATTTGATATTTCAAGCACAGTATAAACATTGTGCCTTAGGGTCCTTTTATACACCAAGGAAACCCTAATTGGGCTTTACAAGTACTTTAATCTTGCTATTTGTGGAAAAGATAATAATTATTCTTTCCTAAGATATTCCTATTAGATATTCTCCTAAGTTATCTTAAGATAACTATTTACTAATAATTATATAACAGACTTAACTAAATATGACCAGTACTAACTCTAGTACTGCTACTCTACCAGTACTAACTTTAGTACTGCCAGACTTAACTTAGTACTGCCAGTATTAACTTAGTACTGCCAGAACTAACTATTACTACCAGACTTAACTGTTATACTACCAGTATTAAGTCTTTTACAATCTATTTCCCAACATCATATATCGATCACCACATATATATCACGTCTTAGCACATTGGCTAATCGATATCTCAAAACATACTCCATCTTCCTTCATCTTCATAAATATATAGCACATTGGCTATAATTGTCATCATACATATTATTTTCTTATTTTTTCTCAATGACTTACTTCTTTTTTTCATCCTCCTTTTTTTTCACATACATCAAACTCCCCCACACTTTGCATAAGCATACACCATAAAAAATACAAATAAGAAGAGTTTAGCTTTATCTATGTTAGAATGGCACACACAAACGCCGACGTGTGGCTAACTAATAATCATAAAAAACAATCTAACATACTAAGCAACTAGCAACCCTCCATTTAGACTTTGACAAGGGGTTAGGCTAAGGTTTAAAGTTGAATATTTTTTTCTTTTTATTTTGTGGATATAACAAAAACAAAAAGATTGGATTGGAGGGTGTTCTAAGGATATCTAGCACTAAAAATGAGTGCTAACAAATAGGTCCATTTGGGTGGTTAGTTAATCAGTGTAACTAGCTAAAAAGATGTAAACGGAAAAGGCCATTTGGTTTATTTCTAAGGTGCCTCTTTATCACGCATATACACTTATTATCACACAAGTGTGATTTGACTATGACATTCGTAATGATTACAAGCACAAGTTCTAGAATTAGTAAAAACACTAGCACACTCATAGCAAAAAGATCGAGCATAAAAGATGTATGCTATATATGAAGTAGGCTCAAATCCTCATAATTTAGTGAAAAGGGCTATAAATGCGCTAGAAAATGTCATCGATCCTAGAATAGATTTGCAATATTAATTGGGCCACATCTCGAATTTTTCAAAATTATAGTATTTCACTAGTGGATTGATCTAGTTATTCTAGTGTACTATCCTAAAAGCGTGAAAACAACTAGATCACAAGGGCAAATGATGAGGTGTCATTTTATACACTTTTTCGAGTTCATTTAACCCCCTAAATCGTGTATTTATGCCCAAATAGGTTCTTAATCGCTCTTTTTCGGGTATTTTGCATTTGGAAGGCATTTGGAGGAAATACACGTGACTTGGGCTTGTTTGGAGAAGAAATGTACAAGACTACAGACCTACACCAACATGGCTTAAGAATTTCTCTACAGTGGCTGGAGACGGCGTCACAAATACAACGTGACGCCGTCAAAAATATAAAAACGATTGATCAAGACCGTGTCACAAGATTCTAGACGGCAGTCAGAGCACTAAAGGACCCCAACCCATTATCTAAGATTTTTTCTCTTTCTATGACGCGTCACGATTAAAAAGCTGACGGCCGTCATAGCAAATTTTCCTTATATACAAATCGAATTTAGGGTTTTGAGTGTAGTAACTTTAGATTAAAAAGATTAGAGGGTTATGAACCCTAGTTCGTTTAGAGCAATTAGGGACGAATTTAGGCCCATATAACCTATTGTACTTTCCTACATCATGTGTTAATCAAGTAAGGGTTTATTAATCATTTAATATGACTATGTGTGTTTGTTCTCTATGTTATTGCTTTCTTAACATGCTAGGCTTAAACCTCTATTGTGTTTATTTATGATTTATATGAAAACTAGAATGTTGATCTTAGATGGTGTTGCTTCTTGTGATGGTATGTGCTTGTTATGCCTTAGAAAACCAGCTTTTGTTTGTATTGTCGTTGATATATCTAAGAAACATGATTGTGTTAGAAAGGATACATTAGAAAATAGTCTTAATACTACCTTGCCCCCGAATATGCGTTGATCAACTTTTAATATAATTTCAAATGCACTATAGTGTACCCATAGGGCCGTCCGTTATAATAGTTCTTTTACTACCTTGCTTGTGCGTTGCTCTAACGGAATGCTAAGTAGACGGCGGGTTCGTGTAATTCGTTCATGACTTAGGAAATAATTACACAGATCATCACAAGTGTGACAAGGCAACAACACTAGGAGAAGCAATCTAGGGAGTAATACATGATTAAATAAACACAGTCTTTTATCTTATTGTTATCACCATTAGTTTAGATTTATATTTAGTTTAATAGCTAAAACCAAACCAACCTCTCTAATATATGATTTACTTGCTTTCCATAAAACATAAAAATACAAAAATAATCTTCCCTCAACCCTTAGAATTCTGTTAGACCGTGATCAAGCCTTCCCAACCTATTCCTCGAGTGAATGATAACAACCCCCCTGAGTCTTGCCTATACTACTACTACAACGATTAGGTGCTCTGCCTAGGGAGTTGTAAAACTTCTTGTTGAAGTCTAACGACGACCACATCAAGTTTTTAGTTTCGCCGCCTGGGGAATAGTTAGGTTTTGATCATAGTTTAGCTTAGTTCTACTTGCTTGAATCCTTTCAAGTAAGATTTAATTTCCGCATATTAGCTTTCTTGTAGTCTATCTTTTCTTTGTGCTATCTGTTTCGTAACCCATTCTCGTCAACCACCATGGGAGACGAGAATTCTATCCGTACTATAGGAGGCTACTCCAAACCAAGCCACGAGGGCTATAGGAATAACATTGAGCTCCCCGTAGGGAACAACGTGGTACCTCTTCGATCTGACACCATCAACGGATGCTCATTCCATAGACTTCGGTCTGAGGATCCAAACCAACACCTCAAGGATCTCCTTAAACTTGTGGACTCGCTTGACCTTGACGGTGACAACAGGGAAAGAACGCGCCTGCGTTTATTTCAATTTTCCCTACGCGATCAAGCTAGCAATTAGATTGAAGGCCTTCCAGCAGGATCCATCACCACATGGGAGGATCTTACTACCCAATTCCTTGCTCAATTCTTTCCACCGATAAGGACCATAAAACTCTGCAACGATATCCTGATGTTCCAACAGGGCACAAGGAGACCCTGAATTCATGATGGAAATTGAATTACTTTCAACTTATAAACATGAAAATATTGTCTCTCTTGTCAGATATTATGGTGAAGGTATGCACAAGATCCTTGTTTACAGGTATGAAAAAAACGGGAGCCTCGAACATAACCTTATACATAAAAAGAAAGATCTAACATGGATCCAACGTCTTCAAATTTGCTTAGATGATGCCCATGGGTTGGAGTACCTTCATGATGATGTACAACATCAACACATAATTATTCATAGAGCTTAAACATCCTATTGGATGAGACTTGGAAGGCAAAAATATTCGATTTTGGGTTGTGCAAAGTTTCTGGTGCAAATTTATGTTTACTCTTTTGGGATTGTAATACTTGAAGTCTTGTTTGGAAGGCTGGTAAAGAACATTGCTAAGAACCCTTCTGAAGAGTATCTTGATGAGCGTCGTTTTTATGCTAAATTGGCCCAAAATCATTATGAAAAGGAGAAATTAGATGAGATCATTGAGTCAAATTTGTAAACTCAAATGGATTCAGATTCCTTAACTACATTTTCAAGTATTACCTATCAATTCTTGAAGAATAGTAAAGAAGAACGCCCAACAATGAGCCAGGTTGTGGATCAACTCGAGAAAAGCTTGATTTCAACATGTAGCATCAAAGATATAAGTTACCAATCACCTTTTCTGCCAATAAAATATTAATGCTTATACTTGATATCAAAATTTGTCTTTTTTCTTCAATTTTGTGTTAGACTTGCGACAAGTAAAGCACTATTTACCATGCTTATAATAAACATTTAATCCCTTAATTAGTATGCTTGATTCCTAGAACTCTTGTGTTACTTTTTATTTTTCTTGCGTAGGGTCAAGTGGATATTTGTATGATGTATACATTAGTTTTAGAGCCCGAGACATCGAGTGTCTCATTGTTGATTATATCCGGACAGCTCTTGACCAAAACAAAATTTCCAATTAAAGTAAGATGTGACACAATCCCGTAAGGAGTTAATACTCTTAAAGGCAATTGAACGATCACGCCTTTTTGTTATTATATTCATCAAGAAGTTTGCTGTTAATCCTTGGTACTTAGATGAAGTTGCCAAGATTATCGAGTGCGTGAAGGAAAAATGACAGTTTGTTTTGCCGATATTCTACAATGTGAGCCATTATGACGTGCAGACACAAAAAGGGTATTTTGGGGGAATTCATGTCCGAATTTGATACACACCCAAGGATGGAAGTATGGAGAAGTGCTCTTGTTGATCAACTAATGCATCCTGGTAGGGTACTCAAAATTTTGGTGATTTTCTAATCTTTACTCCAACACTTATCATATTTTACAAAATATAACAACTCATAGTTCTAGAAATGGGAGAATGCTGATCTTCCTAACATTATATTGATTTGTTCTACAGGTGTAGCTCAGATCTCGTTAAAAAAATTGTTGAAGAAATTAAAAGTGGCTTATCATCACAAGTTAATTGAGGCTTCCGACACGGAAGTCATAGATTGTTGGGGAATGTTCATAGATCATACTGATTGTGGGTGGAAGTACCTTGAACTCAGTGTGAATATTCCTTGAAATGACATTACTTTTTTAGATTTCTAGTTTTGTTGTTTGAATGTTTTCCTTCTTGTTTTGACGTGTGTTTAGGTAGTGTTTGGATGTGCTTTGTGTATTTCAAGCCGTTAATATCAAAAACTTTGTTTATGAAAAATGATTTGGCATTGCCTAATTACATGTGAGACATATAAAAAACAAAGGTAGAATCTAAGGGAAACTACTTAGTAGGTTTATGAAAAGTTTTATAAGTTATGAAATTGTCTATAAACTAAGCCACCACAGTAGGAAAAGGTTTAAGATAACATGGATTGAAAAATACTCCAGTTTCTAAACATTTTTATTGAATAAAATCAGTGCAGTTAAATGATAATACGAAACTCTTCTTTAATTAACGTATAAAAAGGAACGTTTTAAAATGATCGATTTACACGTAATTATTTACTTTGGATTTGTTGTATACTATTTTGAGAAAAATTAAATATATACACATTCTACATATTTTGTGATTTTGTGATTGATTTACGACCATGGGTAACATGCTTGGTCTTTTCACGAGTGTTGGATAGGGAGAATGATTTTAAATTTACATGTGTGTTCCTATATGATGGAAAAGGCATGCAACAGTCATCCACATTGACCAGATCCTAAGTTATAAGTACATTATAATAGCCAGAGAAAAGTTTATTTGTATATCAGTTTCTCATATCTCCACCATCCATTTGAGTTTGATCTAATGATGGGGATTAATCTAAGATTTAATTTTATTTAATGGATAAGATTAAACCTTAAAAAACATCCACCACCCCTTCTTACTTTTGTGTTTTTTAATTAAAACACATTTTCACCCTTATTTTTAAAAATTACATATCGCAAAAACCGCAAAACGTTAAGATACATAAATTACACCATCGTGACGAGCATTAAATTATGTTTCAATAGAGGGGAACTTTCATATACTTTCGACAAACTCTTTTTTTGTTTTTTTTGTTGTTTCTCGGTGTAGTATTTTGTTTGATATATCACGTGTGATATTACACTAATCTGTAAGTTAGAACACTTCACATGCCTCGTATATAAATGGGTTATAAATATTGTGTGAAATTCAACGATCATCGTTTTGGCATTGAAAAGTATATATCCTTAGCTTTCTAACTATTTATCATACATAATTTTTGGACCTCAAAATCAAAACAGTTTATTTATAGAAGTTGGTGAATATCGAATAATTTTATTTTTTATCATCAAACCTACTTGAAGTATCACATGTGATATACATATTTGTAGTTCGAACACTCAACATGCTGTCATGAAATAAGCATAAAGTATGTATGTAAAACATTCAAATGGGTTATCTGTTTGACTTAAAAAATAAAACATCTTTACCTTTCTACACCTTATATCAAAAAATTTGTGAAAATTTTAAATTTAATACACTTTTATCACAAAAACTATGTTTAACCCTTTTAATCCTACTAACAGTATAATATCACAAGTGATACATAACATTGATTACATGTTAAGAATTTCAAAAATAACCACAGTTAGTGCCACATTATATTGCTTTATCACATGTGATATTAATTATATGTGAAATACCATGACTAATGTCACATTATATTACTTTATCACATGAGATATTATTATTATTTATTTATCACTGGTGATACTACAATGTCAGAGGTAATAAATGTTAAGCCACTGGTGAATCTTACTTTATAAAGGTATTGGTATAGCGTTTAGTAGTTAGGGGTTTTAGTATAGGGTTTAGTGGTTAGGGGTTTAGGGTTTAGAGTATAGATTTTAAAGTATATGTATATATATCACTTGTGACATTACATATAGTGGTTTGAGGTTTAGGTTTTTGGTATAGGGTAGTGGTCAGGGGTTTAGAGTTTTTTGGTATATATTTTAAAGTTTATGTATATATCACTTGTGATATTATACCTAGTGGTTAGGGGTTTAGGGTTTTTGTATAGGGTTTAGTGGTTAGGTGTTTAGGTTTTTTGGTATAAGGTTTAGTGGTTAAGGGTTTAGGTTTTTGGTATAAGGTTTAGTATATATCACTTGTGAAATTATACCTAGTGGTTAGGGGTTTAGGATTTTTTGTATAGGGTTTAGGATTTTTGATATAGGGTTTAGGGTTTTTGGTAAAGATTTTAAAGTTTATGTATATATCACTTGTGATATTATACCTAGTGGTTAGGTATTTAGGGTTTTTGGTATAGGGTTTAATGGTTAGCGGTTTACAATTTTTGGTATATTTTTTAAAGTTAATGTATATATCAGTTGTGATATTATACCTAGTGGTAAGGGGTTTAGGGTTTAGGGTTTTTGGTATAGATTTTAAAGTTTTATGTATATTTCATTTGTGATATTATACCTAGTGGTTAGGGGTTTAAAGTTTTTGGTATAAGGTTTAGTGGTTAGGGGTTTAGGGTTTTTGGTATAGGTTTTAGTGGTTATGGATGAGGTTTAGGGTTTATGGTATAAGGTTTAGCGGTTAGGTGTTTAGGATTTTGGTATAGGGTTTAATGGTTATGTGTTTAGGGTTTAATGGTTACGGGTTTGAGGTTTTGGTATAGAGTTTAGTGGTTAAAGGTTTATGGTTTTTGGTATATAGTTTAGTGGTTAGGGGTTTAGGATTTTTGGTATAGG
>BQNB010047395.1:0-17586 GCA_026074375.1 Tanacetum coccineum | reverse complement strand
TGCCTACTTGGAAAAAACCTATGCCACATAGGCACTAGCGGGTTTCTAGGTCACCGAGTACATGGAATAGACGCAATTCAAAAGTATGCTACATAGAACTGCAAAAAAGATAGTAGTCTATACAAAACTACAAAAAGTGACAAGTTGGATACAATTCCAAGTAATTATCCCAAGATAATAAGACCGATTGTAATAACAAAATGAAAATCGAGTCTTAACTGTTGAGAAGTATGGGTTCTTATTGCAGTCTCATGGTGTTGTTATAAGTACAGGGACTATTCTTGTACTTATTTCTAACAGTTTGGTAGTAGTTTTGTGTTTAGCTTTGTTTACTGGTTTGTTATTCTTCAGTGGCTAAAGTGAAACTTGATGGCTTATATAAGCCCTTTCTTCCCAGCTTCTAGGGTTTCCTGATTAAAAACTCTCATCCTCTCTCTAAAATCGTCTAGTCTCTCTCTTGTTCATATTGATAATCTGTAACAAGATCATCTTGATCTTGATTTAGTCTTAGTCTGGTATTAAATAGTGTTATAGTGAGGTGTTGTTGTTATGAGATTCTTGTATCTTTTCTATTGTAACACTCATTTGAGGACAACATATTGTCTCTTGTATTGTACTGGTGAGCACACAATTGTGGACTAATCTTCTATATCTATAGTAATAAAAGAAGCATGTGGGGTGGTTTATAGAGTGTAAATCTAGTATTGTGAGTTTTTGTGATTGATTTGGATAGTTTTTACATGTTATCAGAGCATACAATCACCTTGATTGTACGTTCTTAATATTTGGTAAAAATTAAGGTTTCTTCAATTTTGGGGGTTTTTTAGTCTAAGTTGGTTCCTAGGTATTTTGGTTCTTGGAGGTTGAACCAAGGCTGTCAAACTTGCGAGTTTACATGTAAGATCGTACGATCTTACGTGCCCACCTAATAAAATCGTGTAGGATCGGTGTAGAATCGCATCAGAGGTAGGATCGTAAACTCGCACGTAGGATCATAAGATCACGTGTCGATATGAGTTTACCAAAAAAAATTATTCTTATTTTTTTTACCAAGTTACTAACTTACCGACTTACATACTTACTATCCCATTACTATTTTTAGGCCCGAAAAAGAACAATACGAGTCTGCTGATCTCAGTAACAAGTATTGACGTTTCATTTCCAGAGTTTCTAATCAATAAACATAATTATCTACTTTCTCCAAAATGAAATTACATGAAACAAATTAGGGTTCTTCTTCTCATGTTCTAGTTACCTGAAGCAAAAAGTTTCTTACAGGTAATTATTGTTTTTTCTTTTACCTTCACATAGTTTTAATTTAGATAGCTTAATTGTAGTGATACTAGTGATGTACTTTGTTTGAGACGTTTATTACGCATGTTATGTAATTTTATTCCGCTAAATCGTGAATGTGACGATTGAAACTTGACTTTTTGTGTTTTACTTTTACTTTGTTATTTTAAATTTGAACTTTGACATTTTCAAGATGATATTATATAAATTTGTCTTTAATGATGAGTAGAAATAAAAATAGTTTGACTCGTTTATCCATTGCTTACGGAACATGCTAAATTGGTAGGATCTTACGATCTCGATCCGATCTTACGATCTCGATCTTGCAAAGACAAAAATGATCCCAGATGGGATCGTGATCTTGACAGCCTTGGGTTGAACCAATGTTCTGAGGCTTTAATCGATTGATTTTGGAAAATTAAGGTTTGCTCTTGAATCCCTACTTTTTTAGAATTTGGGGCTTCTTGATTCTTGGTGATTTTTGATTGATTCTGAGTTCTTCTTCTCTTATTGACTAAGTGAATCAAGAAGAGGGGCGGTTTTGTATATTGGTATTCCGCTATATTTCTTTAAAAGCTCTGTAAGTTGATTCTTTCTTTTCAAAAATCTTTGAACACTTTGGTGGTGACACTGCAAACGTAGAGGATAACATCTTGACCTGCTCCCCTAAGGAGTATGAAAACCTGCTATTCCCTCTGCCAGGTGTGAAACTAGGTGTTTTAGCTTGATTTAGGTGTGAGTTTTTTGTTTAAGTATTCTTTGTTTTTTATTATTGTTGCTTATGTCTATTTGTTGCTTGATTGTTTGATTTTTGTTTGATATGTTCTTGCTATTTTATATGTTCTTTTTATCTCTGTAATCATGGTTGTTATTGATGAATCTTCTGGGTCTGCTGAGTTGACTAATAATCTTGATGTTGGTAGTCCTTTATCTTTGTAATCTAATGATAATTCTAGTGTTTTTATTATTAATTTCAAACTTGTTGGTGCTGAAAATTATAAAATGTGGGCAACTGCTATAAAAATTGCTTTAAAAGGGAAAAATAAAATGGGTTTTATTGATGGTACTTGTGTTAAACAAGAATCTAGTGTTGTCTTATCTCAGCAATGGGAAAGATGTAATGCCATTGTGTTAGGATGGATTCTTGGGTCTTTATCTTAAGAATTGTATGTTAGTCAAGTTTATTCCGAAATTTCATCTTAAGTTTAAACTGAGTTAAAAGAAAACTATGATAAAATGGATGGGTATGTTATTTTTAATCTAATGCGTAAAATCAATTATCTTAAATAAGGTGATCTGTCTGTTCCCGACTACTATCATAAGCTTAACTCTTTGTGGAAAGTGTTTGATATAGTGACCATTTTACCTACTTGTGTTTGCGAGGGTATAATTTCCAGTGCTTGTGACGCTAAGACTGGGAGTGCCAAACACATTTAGCTTATTAGATTGATGCATTTTCTGATGGGTCTCAATGATGTTTATCAACCTATTAGAAGCACTATCTTGGCCAAGGATCCTTTACCTAATGTAAAGAATGCCTTCTATATTATGTCCAAGGAAGAATCACATAGGGATCTTCATCCTGGTGTCTCTGGTAATAATAAGTCTCAACCTGCTCCTTTTGTTGTCAAGACCAATAATAACATAAATAATTTTAATAGGAGGGTCAACACTAACAATAACAATAATAATAGAGGACCTAATTATAATATGCTTTGTAATAACGGTGGTCTTATTGGTCATACCGTGGATAGGTGTTTTAAGCTTATTGGTTATCTTGTTGGTTTTAAAAGAAATCTTAATATGTCTAAGTAATCTGGTAATGCTAAAAGGTTTAATGCTAATACTAAAATTAATCAATCTGTTCCATCTAGTTCTGTTTCTATTTCTGCTTCTTTCACTAATGAATAGATGATGAAACTTCTCAGTCTTATTAATGAGAAACCCTCTCCCAGTGCTAATATGTCAAGTATTAAACCCAATTTCTATAACAACAATGTGTTTTTTAATCTTCATTTTGAAAAATTCTTTTGTGGCAAGTCTAAGGGCCTGTTTGTTTGATTTTTTTATTAAGTCCTGTAAAATTAAAGTGACTGTCTGGATATATGGTGTCTGTTTGTAGATAAAATATATGACTGTTTGTTTTGTGTGCTGAATAAAATGTCTGAATAATAAAAAGTACTATTAAACCCTTTTTTATTTAAAATATGTATTAAATAAAAAATGTTGCTTGAAGTGCTTTTAACAAAAATAATGCATACAATTAATAAATAAATACATGAGAATATACATCTCATATGGAAAATTAATATTCAACAGTACGAAGCTAACATTAACAAGTTGATAATTATAAAACAAGTTTTGAATCTAAATTAAACGTGATAATTTAAGAAACAAATCATAAATACCAAACATTTCAACAATTGCATATAATTGATTTGCCCAAATCTCATCACGAAAAGAAGCCATAATATTCGTGCTTTGTGTACCCCATTGTGATCCATTTGTTTCTTCTTCCCCACTCCTTCAGGCTTTTCTATCAATGTTGAGTAATAGTATCCTCCTCGCACTCCAAAATAACACATCTTCAATATTAAATTTCCGTATAAAGTTGTGTATTGCAAAACAAGCAATTACAACATTTCTTTGCGTCGAAAATTTAAATGGCGCCATCTGTTTTAGGATTGGAAATCTTGCCTTCAAGACTCCATAGGACCGTTCAATAACATTTCTGAGTTGCGCATGTGCATGATTGAATTTCTCTTCTTTAGTTAATGCCCGTCGACGTCGAAAATCTGCTAGCCAATATCTTGTGTTACGATATGGAGCCAAAAATCCACGTGTGTTTGCATATGCCGCATCACAAAGATAATACTTATCTGCAATTAATTAATACGAAAAATATGAAAATATTATTTTGGGATAACCTACCTGCATTATTTGTTGAAAAACTTTGATTTTAATTCTTCAAATACGCTTATTTGTGGCCTAGATATCTCTTGGTTTGCAGCAACATTTAAAATATATGAATCGTTTGAAGATGTGAGCATGTTATTAATGTAAAGATGCATCTAACTAACAGAAAGATATATAATGCACATATCTTATTCCTGCTTATAAAGATATAAATTCATATGTGTTATAAATTATTATTTTTCTAAAACATGGTTAAGAATTATACATACTGATTAAGAATGTTACATACCTTGTTGAGGAAACGGAAAGCCAGAAGTCGGGTCAAATACAACTTCTGTTAATATCCTAGAATCATGAGCGATGCCTTCCCATCCAGCCCAAACAAATGTAAATATCATATTGAAATCACAAATTCCTAACACATTTTGGTAGCAACGACCACCTCCTCTTCCTCGATAAGCTGTTTGTTGACTTGCTGGCACAATTGCGTGCACAAGAGTTCCATCTAGCGCACCTATTGCTCCCTTCATTTATAGAGAAAAAATATTATATATATCACAGCATAAAGTACGTATCGTTATAAGAAAAAATAATAATAAGATATTATATGAAACATACCGGAAATATTTCTCTCAACTTTTGTTGTCTATCAGACATGTTTGAGATTGCATCAGCGGATGTTGGTCGTATGATTTCCTTTGCAAATTGCATCATCCCTTGTAGCACTTCATGAAAACAATTATGGATAGTCTCCGTTGAATGTTGAAATCTTCTTTTAACCATTCTAAAACGCTCATTATGTCCGATAATTGTCAAAAAGATTGCCATCTTTTGCTCAACACTTATATACCTACTATCATGCAACCAAATTTTTTCTTTGAAATGATTGCATAATAGTACAAATGCATCACGAGATAGGCGCATCAATTCGTGACATTGTGTATTGGATCCGCTCAACAACTCCTGTGTGTACGCATGCCCAGTTAATGCGGAATTGTTATCTCTTATCCTAGGTAATCTCAATGATTGGTTTCTTCGTCTTACGAACCAAATGAGAATGATTAGAAACAATAAATCTTCTTCGAGATCCATAACCTTCAAATAATAAAAGTAACAATTCACTACTTCTTGTGTTTGATGTAATTTCAGATAACAGGTAAACAAATAAAATTATTACAAAATCTGAAGGTGAATGTAAATGTAGAGAGATCAAATTGCTGACACAAATAACCTACTTTACTACAAGCATTTACATCAGATATATATCATAAAAACATTGACATATAATTAACTAGATATGAATATCAGGTAACATATTACTGAATATAAGAAAAACCAAACGACATGACAAAAACATAAGCAAATACGCAAATCACCAACAGACATAAGCAGATTCGCAATGCTAGATGGACTACAGGTATCAGATTATCAACATAACAGACATGACATAAACACAAATCACCAACTGATTATATATTAAAAACCAACAGACATAAGCAAATCTGCAATGCTAAACCAAACAACTATTCATTAAAAACAAAAGAAAATACAATAAGTTCCACAATGCTAAAGGAAACAGTGTTAGGTTCCAAGACATGAATCCCAACTAGAAAATCGAAAGCATTACTTAAAACAACTACTGCGAGTTCAACTCGCTTCTTGCATTTTCCTAACAGATGCCATAACGTAGAACAAAATTAGCTACCACATGAATCCCTTGCTACGCCCGATCATTTTAACCCAATTAACACATTTTTCTGCTTTCAACTTCATCCAAGCTTGCCTATAATGATCATTTGGCTCACAAAAAATTGCAAGTGCAACGTCATACAGCTGGTTATCTTCGTCCCACCCAATCTCGTCTAACTTCTTGAGGCAATCATCAAATGTAGGAGTTTCAACTTTTTCAGTCTTTGTAGGTGGTTTAGGTGTGTTATGTTTTTCAGCCATGATTTTCAGAAGACCCATGATTTCTTCTTCTACGACTGTCATCACTTGTTTTCCCTTTTTCTTACTCTTTTCAGCTTGAGGGTGAGACAAGGACTGTGTTGCTACAGAAATGGGTTGTGATGTTTTCACGATCTCGATCTCTTGATCATCTTCAATCACGAGAGGGTCATCACGTGGCATAGGATCATGTGAACTCGGTCCCCAACTTCGAATTCCCGTGGACATTGCCCCATCAAACAGTTGTGCACAAAGGTCGGGAAAAGGCAAGGTCGTCTTCCTCAATGATTCAACATGCCTATTTTTCTGTTTTAAAAAAGACGTTTAACTATACAAAACGACGAATGACTAAACCAAATAACTATCTATACGGGTATTAAGTATAAGAAAGTAACCTTCATTTCTATCTCCCATTCATCATCAGTTAGATTAAAGGTGTTAGTTGATGGGTCATAAACATTTCCAGTCTTGTTCCTTAGTAGTAACCATGCTCCATACTTCCCTTTGAGATAGTCGTAATGGTTTTTCATTTGCTTACGGTCAACACTAAAATTATGGTTATCATTAAGTACTTTTGCCACGTTTTTCCATGAAAGTGATTTTAGACTACCGCCCTCTCATCCATTGAGAGAAATCTCTTGAATACAAGCATCTAGAAAAGTTCTCACCACACTCAAGTTTTTCCAACAAACTCTAACACGTTTTGCTTTTTCGAGTACACTGGTTTGATCCATGCCTAAAGATATAAATAAAGTGCACTTACGATTACAATAACTTATAATAACACTTTATATATGACTGATAATGCAGCAATTAGAAACGTATTGTATTCTGTCTCTTGTAGAAAAAAAACATGCAAAACATCTTTGTGAATAAGATACCACAGAACACAACATAGTGAGAAATTAAACATATCAAACAATTATATAATTGCAGTAGACCAAAGACCTAAACATTTAAGTGTGGTTTGCCTCGCAACACGCCTCAGACGCACAACCTAAAATGATAGTTTGCATAGAATAAAACATCAATAAACATAAGACCTTATACAAAGCTCATATACAAAACAAACACCGATGCAAACGAGCACACATAACACAACAGCAGTAAACATTAGACTATTTTTTTACACGTAACAAGGTATTGGATCAGTGATTGTAATGTGAATGTTGTGAGGTAATTTTAAGTTTATGGCACCCAACTCCTCAACCTAAATCTCCTTGCATTCCTTTGAATATCCAAATTGTTGATGACATTTAAGGAACCAAGATTTACAAACTTTGAAAATTAGCGTTATCCCTATCGTGATACATCAACCTATCATAAACATAACCATTCTTTAATAATTTTAAAAAGCCAAATCACTTGAAAAAAATGATGCACATGTATGAGCATGGATAGATGTGAATAACAAGCAGATGTATGAAACAACTACATTAACATGTTATTTAGAATTGAAAAAACAAAAGAAAGAGGGAGAAGACATACCTGCTTGATTGCAAATGGTGATGGACAGTTTGCTGTAACAATATATAGATCATGGTGAAGAGAATTGGCGGCAAACATACAGGAGTATTTGGCGCCCTAAAAACAAGTTACGTGGGGGATTACATGGGGAAGAAGTGGAGGGTAAATATGTAAAATTATCATAAAAAGTCACCACTTAATATAGAGACCCTCTCACACCTGGCTTTTTCTAGGAGGTGATTTGTTAAAATTAAGCCCAAAACAAACAGGTCCTAGGTGACTTAATTAATTTGTCAAATTTTCAATTAAGTCTTAATAAGTTGTTATCAAACACTACCTAAGTCTTTTATGTATAATGTTACTTTGGGTTGGATCATTGACTCTGGTGCTAATCAACATATGTTTGATTCCGTCAAAAATATGTTTAATGTTGTTGACATTTCTAGTCTCATGTTAACTGTTGGTCATCCTAATGGTACTCTTACTAAGATTACTGCCATTGGCAGTCTTAGATTAACTAGTGGTATTATTCTGTTTGATGTTTTAGTTGTTCTTAAGTATAATGTTAGTCTTTTATCTGTAAATAAAATGATTAAAGATAGTAAATTCTTTGTTGGTTTTGATGAGCATAAATGTTATATTCAAGATTTAAATATGGGCAAACTAGTGGGGACTGGTAATGAAACTGGTGGTCTATACTTGTTTGATATTGATAAATGTGGTAAGTCTAATGGTGGTATATGTAATTCTGTGTTTGTTTGTCATGTTTCTATTGAGTTATGTCACTGCAAACTTGGTCATCCTATTGACCGAGTTCTATATATATTGGGTAAAAAGTTAGGTTTTTCTAAAAAAGATCACAAGGCTAGCAAACTAGGGAACCTTTTCCCTTAAGTGATCATAAGTTTGTGTCTGTTGGTGATATTATTCACTATGATGTTTGGGGTCCTTACAAAGTGGTAAGTAAGGATGGATATAAGTATTTTTTAACTTTAGTTGATAACTTTAGTAGAGCTGTTTGGGTTTATTTGCTTAAGTCAAAAACTAAAGTTGATGATTACATTGAAAGTTTTATAAAACTTATCTTTACTCAGTTTGGAGTCTTTTATGTATAATGTTACTTTGGGTTGGATCATTGACTCTGGTGCTAATCAACATATGTCTAATTCCACTAAAAATATGTTTAATGTTGTTGATATTTCTAGTATCATGTTAACTGTTGGTCATCCCAATGGTACCCTTGCTAAGATTACTGCTATTGGCAGTCTTAGATTAACTAGTGGTGTTATTCTATTTGATGTTTTAGTTGTTCTTGAGTATAATGTTAGTCTTTTATCTGTAAATAAAACGATTAAGGATAGTAAATTCTTTGTTGGTTTTGATGAGCATAAATGTTATATTCAGGATTTAAATCTGGGCAAACTAGTGGGGACTGGTAGTAAAACTGGTGGTCTATACTTGTTTGATATTGATAAATGTGGTAAGTCTAATGGTGGTATATGTAATTCTGTGTTTGTTTGTCATGTTTCTAGTGAGTTATGGCACTGCAGACTTGGTCATCCTACTGATCGAGTTCTATATATATAGGGTAAAAAGTTGGGTTTTTCTAAAAATGATCACAAGGCTAAGCAGACTAGGGAACCTTTTCCTTTAAGTGATCATAAGCTTGTATCTGTTGGTGATATTGTTCACTATGATGTTTAGGGTCCTTACAAAGTGGTAAGGATGGATATAAGTATTTTTTAACTTTAGTTGATGACTTTAGTAGAGCTGTTTGGGTTTATTTGCTTAAGTAAAAAACTGAAGTTGATGATTACATTGAAAGTTTTATAAAACTTATCTTTACTCAGTTTGGAGTCTTTTATGTATAATGTTACTTTGGATTAGATCATTGACTCTGGTGCTAATCAACATATGTCCAATTCCACTAAAAATATTTTTAATGTTGTTGACATTTCTAGTCTCATGTTAACTATTGGTCATCCCAATGGTACTCTTGCTAAGATTACTGCCATTGGCAGTCTTAGATTAACTAGTGGTATTATTCTGTTTGATGTTTTAGTTGTTTCTGAGTATAATGTTAGTATTTTATTTGTAAATAAAATGACTAAGCATAGTAAATTCTATGTTGGTTTTGATGAGCATAAATGTTATATTCAGGATTTAAATCTGGGCAAACTAGTGGGGACTGGTAGTGAAATTGGTGGTCTATACTTGTTTGATATTGATAAATGTGGTAAGTCTAATGGTGGTATATGCAATTCTGTGTTTGTTTGTCATGTTTCTAGTAAGTTATGGCACTACAGACTTGGTTATCCTACTAACCGAGTTTTGTATATATTGGGTAAAAAGTTGGGTTTTTCTATAAATGATCACAATGCTAAGCAGACTAGGGAACCTTTTCCCTTAAGTGATCATAAGTTTGTGTCTGTTGATGATATTGTTCACTGTGATGTTTGGGGTCCTTACAAAGTGGTAAGTAAGGATGGATATAAGTATTTTTTTTAACTTTAGTTGTTGACTTTAGTAGAGTTGTTTGGGTTTATTTGCTTAAGTCAAAAATTAAAGTTGATGATTACATTGAAAGTTTTATAAAACTTATCTTTACTCAGTTTTGAGTCTTTTATGTATAATGTTACTTTGGGTTGGATCATTGACTCTGGTGCTAATCAACATATGTCCGATTCCACCAAAAATATGTTTAATGTTGCTGACATTTCTAGTCTCATGTTAACTGTTGGTCATCCCAATGGTGCTCTTGCTAAGATTACTGCTATTTGCATTCTTAGATTAACTAGTGGTATTATTCTGTTTGATGTTTTAGTTGTTCCTGAGTATAATGTTAGTCTTTTATCTATAAATAAAATGATTAAGGATAGTAAATTCTTTGTTTGGTTTGATGAGCGTAAATGTTATATTCAGGATTTAAATCTAGGCAAACTAGTGGGGACTGGTAGTGAAAATGATGGTCTATACTTGTTTGATATTGATAAATGTGGTAAAACTAATGGTGGTATATGTAATTATGTGTTTGTTTGTCATGTTTCTACTGAGTTATGGCACTGCAGACTTGGTCATCCTACTGACCGAGTTCTATATATATTAGGTAAAAAGTTGGGTTTTTCTAAAAATGACCACAAGGCTAAGCAAACTAGGGAACATTTTCCCTAAAGTGATCATAAGTTTATGTCTGTTTGTGATATTGTTCATTGTGATGTTTGGGGTCCTTACAAAGTGGTAAGTAAGGATGGATATAAGTTTTTTTTTTAAACTTTAGTTGATGACTTTAGTAGAGCTGTTTGGGTTTATTTGCTTAAGTCAATAACTGAAGTTGATGATTACATTAAAAGTTTTATAAAACTTATCTTTACTCAGTTTGGAAAAAAGGTTAATAATAATTAAATTTGTTAATAGTCAAATATCTAGTATGTTTAATGATTTGGGTATTGTTCATCAAACCTCTTACGCTTGTACTCCTTAACAAAATGAGATTGATGAGAGGAAACTAAGACACCTCTTGAATGTGGTTAGGAGTTTTATGTCTTAGGGGGGATTCCTCTTTCTGTGTGGCCTGAATGTATGTTAAGTGATGTGTATTTGATCAACAAGTTACCCTCCTTAGTGTTGTCTGGCGGTTCTCCTTATTTTTTAGTATATGGTAAGGATCCAAGTCTCTCTCATATCAGGTCTTTTGGATGACTATATTATTCTACCATTTTAAATAACAATGAAAAGTTTAGTGTTAGATCTAAAAAGAGTGTTTTGATTGGTTTTTCTAGATTAAAGAAAGCTTATAAACTATTTGGTCTTGAAAGTAAAACTGTTTTTTTATTCAAGAAATGTAAAATTTTATGAGAGTCTTCAAATGAGTCTACAAGATAGTTTGACATGTCAACTGGGTCTACTGATGAGTCTAGAGTAAATAGTCTAAACTTTTTGATATTCGAAGACCTGAAAGACCCAATGATGAAGATGGGGACACTTCTAATGTGGTGGGTAATAGGAGGGTAGTTTCAGATAACTGTGATATTGCAGTTGAGAATGAAACTGCAACTATTGCAACCCAAATAGGAGATAATCTCACCTTTGAGGGTAATGACAAAAACAATCAAAATGGCGATGATCCTTCTATTGTTTTGAAAATGTAACACCCCCAAAATCACAACAACGCAGTGAAATACCACTTAGAGTGCTACTTCATAGTTCATACACACAAGTTACAGAAAACGACCTCAAAAGAGACGTTTAATAAAATGTCACATTCGATTTAAATAAAACAGAGTAAATTCAGGTCCCAATAATTTCTTTTTAACAAAAGTTACAAGAGTTTAAACATGACTCCTTTGTATATTTTAATAATAAATGGTTGTCGAATGTGAAGAAAAACCAAGTCTTTAAAGTTTTGATATCCGCGCATCCAAATGCTCCCAGTGCTCAGCTAGCAATATAATAACCTGAGAAAATACATGCAAAAACGTCAACAATAATGTTGGTGAATTCATAGGTTTAAGTAAAAGCAGTATTGAAATAATTCAAGTAAATATTTTAGTAAGAAAAGCAGCGCTACAACATTTCAAAGTATTATTTCCAAAATCCAAGTAATGATTCGATAAATCAAGTAATATTCAATAGTGGACCACAAGGTTTAAGATCAGCCAACAACAGTATTTTAAAGTATAATTCAACATTACCGCATTGAGCTTATGACACCGAAACCTTGACAATAACGCATATCAAATGCAAATACAGTTGCCCCAGTACTAGGTATTATTGCCTTATACCTACGATTCTCAATACAAATCGCCCGTTAAAAAGGTGCTCGAAAGAATTCGATTCAGACCTCGGACGGGGTTGTCAAACCCAATAGATCTATTAAATGTACTAGCGTTCACCCCTATAGGGTAATTAACGGTTCATGAAATTAGGGACTTTGGCAATAGCGACTCATGCAGATAATTTCATAATCGGGTCAGGCATACCCTTCAAGCACTTGTGTTCCATTAGTAAAACAAATAATGTGTCCAAAACTCACGGTTTCATAAATAGATAATCAATGTTCTCAAATCATGTAGTAAGCGATTCAAGCTTTAATAAAGATAGTCAAGTAACGCTTAAGTAGTGGAAATCAATAAGTTTTCTTAATAAAACGAGCATGTATTCTCACCCAAAAAACAATTTATGAAAGCTATAAAAAGGGTAAATGTGGGGCTATGAACTCACCGTATTAGCAAGGAGATCAGAAGTAGATGAATCTTTGGATGAGAGAAAAGTACGCCTAAGCACCACCTAAAAAGGCGTGACGCGACTTAGTATGATAAAGAAGATCGATACGTAAAAGTAAATCAAATGATCACGAGATATGTTTCCGAGATATGCATGGCATTGCATTATAACTTAACCGAAGTATTTTTATCCCCAAATTGGTATACAACCTGCACTTATACTACATTAAGTGTCTACTAAGTCTCGCTTAGCGATTCTTATCTTATTACTATGTGGCCGCACTTTTATTTCTCAAGAAAAGGCGTAAAACTATGTTGCTGAATTTTTAGTCAACTTTACAAGACCATATCTCTTAACCTATAAAAGATACAAGGATGGGGCTTTCACCCCTGGAAAGATACTTAAGTCTAGTTTCCAGAACATTAGGCCTTTTAATCAAACCATTTACCAATCCACGGGAAATGAGTTTTTACTAATCATAACTCAAAACAGAAAGTTCGCTGAATTTCTAACGCTTACGGTTTTGGCCATAAATCCTATTCTATAATAGCAATCAAGTTGAATCCAAAGAGAGATGAAAGCTTATGATGTCTAGTGTTTAACCATGTTTTAAAAACCCAACACTTTAGTGCAAAAATCTGGAGTTAAATCCCTTTTTCAAACAGTAGTTCAGAACTGACTAGTTTCCGTAAATCGGTCATATCTCACTCATCCGGAGGAGATATGGCTCTATCCAATTCGACACATGTACCTTGAACTTATTTTTACAACCTAATAAAATAATCCAGACCTTCTTAGGCATATAGTTTTCTGCATTAACCATATTATACTGCTGGTCTGCAGCAGTCCCAAATTTTCCTACCAAACACTAATTTTGACGTATTTTCCAAACCGTGATAGCTATTAAAGTGAATCCACTTGGAGAAGTTAGTTTAAGTGTAATAACTATCTTACTGATATTAAGCTTTTCCATCCTTAAATGTTAGAGTATTAAACCTGGAGTTCAAAACTCGTGTTTCCAAACGATGTTCCAGATTTGACTAGCAATCGTAAAACGGCCATAACTATCTCATCCGGAGGAGTTGATAAACCATCCAATTCGTCACATGAATCTTAAGACTATATCTATCCAACCATGTCATAAAATCACAGAACTTAAGCCAAAAATAATTTGCACCAAACCCTTTTTCCTACTGATGTAAAACAACCCCTAATATCTACTTCTAAATCCATCCAAACATCAATCTTAATGCTATCCAAACTCATGCAACGCCATACAAATCTCTCAAGAACATAAAAATTCATCAAACTTAGAAACCCATATCAAAATATCAAATTCATCATGAAAATAAAAATAATAAGAGGGTTTAGGGCTTACTTAGCAATAATTAAAGAATAAAAACGAATCAAACACCCCAATTGATGATAAAAACCCTATTATATGATTCATTGATTATCCTTGAAAATCTCTTGCATGTTGATTTTCTATGAAATAAATAATGGGGGAGTTTATGGTATTGATGAGTAGGAATGATTGGAAGTATTATTAGAATTTTTGGTAAGGAAGTTTGATGGTTGTTGTTGTTGTCGTTGATACAGGAAGAGAAGGAGAGAGCAGAACAGTCGTGTTTTGTTATCTGTATTGTGTGTGTAATTTTTATAAAAAGCTTAATATAAGGCTATATATATGGATCAAGATATTTAATTACTTCCCATCTTTTAATAAATTAGGAGAGTGTTTGGTTTTTGGTTTTGATGGAGCATATTAACAGAAGGGGGTGTTTGGTTTTTATGTTATGTTTATTTTGTATTTTTATCTTTATTTTTCTAAAACATTTATACCACAATATTTGTTTTAAAATACTTAATTAAAATATTAAAAATTGTAAAAATATTATTTTGACACGGTTTCGGCCAAACGCGGATAAAAGTCGAAAATTAATAAAAATAAAATAAAATAAGCTCTCATGGCTAAATTATGAAATTGTCGATATCTCGAACGCTAAAATAGATAAAATCCAAATCACGACTCGAAAATAGCTAAAACGACGATTTTTATCAGGTCGAGCAAAAAGAATAAAAATGATTTCTACAAAAATTAGAAAATACAAATAGGGCTCGGTCTAATCATTGATCTTAAATTCGGGTTGTTAAAGAAAACATCACCAATGCTGAGGAGATCTAGTAGACAGAGAAATTTGCCTTCTAAGTTAAATGACTTTATTGTTGGTAGTAGTGTATGGTCTTGAAAAATATGTGTGTTATTATATGTTGTCTGGTGTTAATTTTTGTTTCTCTACTACTTTAAACTAATCTTCCGAACCTAAGACTTTTCTGGAAGCCTCTCAAAATCATAAATGGGTTGAGGTCATGAATCTTGAAATAGAAGCTTTGCATAGAAACAATACTTATGTTTTAGCTGATCTTCCTCCTGGTAGAAAGCTATAGGGTGTAAGTGGATATGGAAAATTAAGTATAAATCCTCTGGTGAGGTTTTTTGGGTAAAGGGTTATACCCGATGAATATATTAATAAAAAAATGAAAGTTGGTTACAAGATAAAAAAGAGAGATGAGCGTCTTTTTAGCCCATGCAACAAGCACAACCAACATCATCTAACTAAACTTAAACAATGACTACCTATAGAAAAATAAAACAATAGCTACATAAAATAAACATGAAAGCACAAACAACAACTCTTTGTCTTTAATTTCTCCCACAGCTACGTTGCATCATTAACAAGGCTATGAATCTTCCAAATCCTTCTCATCCTTTCGGCTCTAGCATTATCCTTGAAATGAATTGTTGACTATTCTAAACGAACCATATCAGCGATAGAGTCACAAAGCATCTTCACACACCTTCACCTTTGGCATATAAACGGTTTCTTTCACTCTTTCCATACAAAGTAGGACAAAGCAGCAATAATCAAACGCCCTACCATACTCGTAACTGATTTAGATTTCGAAATCAGTTGAATCCGTGCCACAATATCACACCATTTGGGAGAAATAGAGGGTAATTTAACAATACAAAGCATATGTATCCAAACCTGCGAGGAGTATGACACTCAAAAAACAAGTGCGTGTGAGTATCAGGTTGAAGCTTGCACAAAGGATATCGAATCAGGGTTAAATCAACCAAGTTGCCCACATCCTATTGTCTCAGATTATCCTGCGTCTTTAGTTTCTCTCCCATTACCAGCCACATATGAAAGGCATAGCGCAAAATACAAAACGAGAACCAAACAACATTAAACCAAGGAACAATATCACATCTAACCCTAATTGTATCCCATATATTTCGAACATAGAAATCACTGAGAGTCCCATTAATATCTTTCCAATACAATCTGTCTTCACGGTTTGCATCAATATGAGGAGGAGCGATTTGATTAAGAATATGGAAAGTATCATACCAAGCAAGTGGCCATAGCCAGACGCCATTATAATCCTCTGGTGAGGTTGATAGATATAAGGCTAGACTTGTAGCTAAAGGTTATAGCCAAAGAGAAGGCATTGATTATGAAGAAACCTTTAGTCCTGTAGTTAAAATAGTCACAGTTAGGTGTTTAATTGCTTTATCTGTGAAAATAACTAGCCTTTATATCAATTGGATGTGAATAATGATCTTTTGTATGGGGATTTAAATGAAGAAGTTTATATGGAGTTACCTCCTGGGTATTATGATGAGAATGAAACAAAAGTTTGCAGACTTGTTAAGTCTTTGTATGGTCTTAAACATGCTCCAAGATAGTGGAATGAGAAATTAACTGCTACCTTTGTTGAAAATAGGTTTGTTCAAAGTAAAATTGACTATTCTCTATATGTGAAAAGTAAGAATGGTATTTTAATTGCCATTCTTGTATATGTTAATGATATAGTTGTTACTGGAAATAATGAAGTTGAAATTGATAATTTCAAAAAGTTTCTAAGCTCTAAGTTTATGATCAAAGATCTTGGGTTACTTAATATTTTTTGGGTATTAAGATTTTGGAAAATAAAAATGGTCTTTGTCTTTCATAAAGAAAATATTATCTTGAGTTGTTATGTGAATATGGTTTGTTAGCTTGCAAGCCTGCTGCTACTCCTTTGCTGCAAAATGTTGTTTTGAGTCATGTTAAGTCTGATAATGATAAGTTTCTTTCTATTTGTATGCATTTGAGGCATGTCTCAATTGTTTTAATTGAAGTTTAAGTGTTAGCTTGAGGTTAATTTGATATTTCTGCCACATTCCATTGTACTTAAACTTTTTGTGATTAATATACTTTACCGGAGTAACCATTTACCTAAAAAAACTAGACCTGATATTTATTATGTTGTTCACTACTTGAGTCAACACATGCATGCTCCTCCTCAATCTATTTTTACTGCTGCTTTAAGAGTTCTTAGATATCTTTAAAAAAATACTCATGACACTGTTGTGCGGTTTTATAAGAATAAAACTCACAACTTATGTGCTTACTCTGATGCTTATTGGGCTAAATGCCCTTTGACTAGAAAATATGTTTCACGTTTTTGTTTATACTTTTGTAGTAATCTGCTTTCATGGAAAAGTAAAAAAACAAGCAACTATTTCTAGGTCCTCTACTGAGTCTGAGTATAGGTGTCTTGCATCTACTACTTGTGAGCTTATATGGGTTATAAAATTTTTACAGGACCTAGAAGTGGATGGTTTGTTACCTGCTAATCTTTACTGTGATAGCAGTTCTGCTATACATATTGCTGCAAATATTGTATATC